>PVIU01006723.1:0-98845 GCA_004026605.1 Ondatra zibethicus
AAAAAAAAAAAAAAAAAGAAATGCCAATTCAGGCTGACAAGATAGCTCAGTGTGTAAATGTGCTTACTGCCAAACCTGATAACTTGACTTGAATACCTGGAATCCACATAATGATTGGAAAAACTGACCCATGAAAGTTGTCCTCTGACTTCTGCAAGACTGCCATGGCCTGCATGCACCCACACACTTAAACTAATTATAATAATAATTATTATTAATAATAAATGGAAGATCTACCAACTTTTAAGTAAAATGATACATATATAATTTTTATTGTCTAATGATGATAGTAAAAACAACGCATTTCTGAATCTGTATTTATCTCTTGTAGTAGGAAGAGCGGGCTGTTTTTGGTCCCAGCTACCCTTGGCTGTGTCCCATTGCCCAGCTCCCAGTGCCCGGCTAGCTTATACCTGAAATAATCACACGGAAATTATATTAATTAAATTACTGTCTGGCCCATTAGTTTTAGCCTCTTATTGGCTAACTCTCACATATTTGTTTAACCCATCTCCATTAATGTGTATTGCCACTTGACTGTGGCTTACCGGCATAAGTCTAACCAGTGTCCATCTCAGGCAGGAGAAACATGGCATCTGTCACACTTTTCTTCTTTTTAGCATTCTGTTTTGTATACTCCGCCCACCTAAGGGCTGCCCTATCAAAAGGCCAAGACAGTCTCTTTATTTAACCAATAAAAGCAACACACAAACAAAAAGACCTCCTACACCAATCTCTTGCCACATGGAATAGGCCTACTCTTTAGGAAGCTAGCTAAACTATATGGTGGATACACATTGTTTTAGTTACCCTTCTATCGCTACAAAGGGATGCCATGACCAAGGCAATTTATAAAATGAAACATTTAGCTGAGGGGTTTCTTAGCTTCAGGGGGTTAGTCCACTATTAGCATGGTGAGAAGCAGACAGTTGTGGTGCTGGAACAGGAGAGGACAACTTTATTTACATCATGATCCACTCCACAGGTATGAGGCAGAGAGAGAGAGAAAGAGAGAAAGACTGCCATGTCCTTTTGAACCCTCAAAGCCTTGTTGGCACACCTTCTCAAATAAGACACACCTCCTAATCCTCAAACAGTTCATCAGCTGGGGACTAAGCATTCAAATATATGAGCCTATGGCAGTAAATCTCATTAAAACCACCATACACATTACTTATAAGTTGGTTTTCATCCTACTGTACTGTATTCTGTCATGGTATACCTTTACTTTTCTCCTGGCTTGTGTGTGTGTGTGTGTGTGTGTGTGTGTGTGTGTGTGTGTGTGTGTGTGTGTGTCTACATTTGACTGGTTTGTGGATGGGATTTGTTGGTTTTTTCTTGTTTGTTTCTGTGTTTTGAAACAGCACCTCATAACAGTTGGGGACTGCAGACCCTCAGACCCTGAATTTTCTATGACCCCTTGCCTGCCAGAGTAAACAATTTGTTTTCCTATGCTTGAGCTGCTCTGAGAATGAGACCCTCATGAGTTCCTGATGGCAGGGGAGTAGTTTCTGGTGGGCTTGCAGCTGAAAAATCCCAAGAGCTAGGGCATGGCCATTAGTCAAAGAGAGTCCTATATAAGCTTCCCTGGAACACAATAAAATTGGCATTCTTGTTTCAAGGATGACCCATGTCTCTGTCTGTATGTGCATGTGTTTCAATCTCCAACCCCTTGCCCAACTCGTGAACCATCCCATGGTATACAGATGGTACTGTACTGGTGGAGGCCCCAGCAAGATCAGGAACTAGGGATCCCTGAGAGATTGCCCTCGGGAAAATACAAGAGGGTGAATTGAAGGATGGGGCAGATTTTCTCAAGTCTGCACTGGTAATAAAGATAACAAAAATACACCACATAAAGATGGAATGTGCACAGAGAATTTAGATTATGTATATTATTGTGTTTTCGTTTTTGACTGAAGAGAGACATTTGATTCTGGGGACTGCTAAGAAAGTTATCTTGATTTCAAAATATGGGTCTAAGGATTTGTTGCTTTGGAAAAGAGGTTCTGCTTTTGTTTCCACAGAAGATGAGAACCTGTGGGATCATTCCAGACTAATCTGGTTTGATGAAGCAAAATCCCCTGAAAGGTCACTGTGATCACCCCCAAAAATACTTTGCCCATCTAACAGCAGGAAGCAGTTTGGAGATAACTACATCCAAATTCCCTAAATGGTTGTTTGCTTAAGGTTTTGGAGTCAGGGAGCAGCTTGGGGAAGCCGTTGGGACACTGGAGAATGTCTGGGATGGAGAGTCCCTGGCATCATGCAGAGGAGATCCAGAGGGGGAAAATAAAAGCCACATTTGGATTCCTGAATGGCTTGTGCATCCTATGGATGGTTCTTCTGACCATCAGCCATGGCCAACAGGTACGATGGGCCCCAGTCATGAATCTGCCAGTGCTGATGCCGCTGGACCTGGATAGTCTGGTGTGATCGTACTTCTTTCCACTGATTGGGCTATGGGACAGCCAGCCATTGCCATTAATTGGCAGTCTGTGTTTTCAGAAAATAACTGGAGCCAAAATAAAATTTTTCATGCAGCTGTCTGTACCTTGAATGATTCTGCCCTTAACTGCTCTCAAGTTTAAACAGCTGTTGGGCAAATGAGACGAATACTGCTGTGGTCTGGGTTCCAGGCTTGGTTCCTATCCCAGTGAATCAGCTGGTGCTGAACCATCCTGGCTGAGACTTCAGAATCACTGCAGCTGTAGCGGCTGCTATTGTCACTGCTACAGCCTCGACAGCAGCCAGAATTACCATCAGCCAAATGGCTGCTGTGGCTATCTTGTAGCCAGCACCAGCATTTAATTTCTTGTTGAACGTGATGATGCGTATGTTCACTAGGGCATTTTTCAACTTACAAGAGCAACTGGATTTCTTGTGGGATTTGCATGTGGTTAGTTGCTCTCCTTCTTTCCATCATATTCGTGCCATGCCTGGGACAGTCGAAAACCTTAATGCTAATTATATAGAAAAGGGAGAGATGTTGGGGACTGCAGACCCTCAGACCCTGAAATTTCTATGACCCCCTTGCCTGCCGGAGTAAAGAACTTGTTTTCCTATGCTTGTAGCTGCTCTGAGCATGAGACCCTCATGATTTCCTGATGGCGGGGGAGTGGTTTCTGGTGGACTTACAGCTGAAAAATCACGAGAGCTAGGGTGTGGCCATTCGTCAAGGAGAGTCCTATATAAGCTGCCCTGGAACACAATAAAATTGGCAATCTTGTTTCAAGGATGACCCCTCTCTCTCTCTCTCTCTCTCTCTCTCTCTCTCTCTCTCTCTCTGTATGTGTGTGTGTGTGTGTGTGTGTGTGTGTGTGTGTGTGTTTCAATCTCCAGCCCCTTGCCCGACTTGTGAACCATCCTGTGGTGTACAGGCAGTACTGTACACACTACATAGCACTGACTAGCCTTTAACTGCTACAAAGACAAGGCTGGCCTTGAACTCATAGAGATTTACCTGCCTATGCCTGTGTCTCCTGAATGTTGGGATTGCATTCATGGTGTAACATGAGGACCTGGTTGGTTTCTGTCCTCCCAACAGGTCCCACAGTCGGCAAATCCCAAAGAAAATCACACAGAGAGTCTCCATAAGTTACAAATTGATTGGCGCATTAGCTCAGGCTTCTTATTAGCTCTTGTAACTTATATTAACCCATTATTCTTATCTATGTTAGCCACATGGCTCAGTACCTTTTTCAGCGGGGCAGGTCACATCCTGCTTCTTCAGTGATCTGGGCAGGAGTGGGGAAAGAGCTTCCTTCTTCCCAGAATACTCCTGTTCTTCTGGCCCCACCTTTACTTCCTGTCTGGTTGTCACACCTATACTTCCTGCCTGACCAATCAGCGTTTATTTAAAACATGATTGACAGAATACAGACAATTCTCCCGCACCTTGGGAGTGCGGTTGACTGATTTTTAAGATAGACCTGTATCCCAGGCTAGTCTCAAATTCACGGTAAACTTCCTACCTTAGTATTACAAGTATCAGAATTCCAGATGTAAGCTAATGTGTTCAATTCTCCTTTCTTTGTTTGTTTGTTATTCCAAGACAGGGTTTCTCTGTGTAGCTTTGGAGTCTGTCCTGGAACTAGTTCTGTAGATCAGGCTGGCCTCAAACTCACAGAGACCTGCCTGCCTCTGACCCCCTCCCACCCCCAGTGCTGGAATTAAAAGCATTTTCCCCCACTGCCCAGCCCTCCTCCTTGTTTTTAACACAATAAATATGAACAATGCTCACTGAGTGACACAAAGGAGGTGTTCAAAACTGTGAAATTAACCAGCCAATTGTCATTGAAAAGGGAAGAACAATAAGGAAGAATAAACACATCTTATTGTAAAAAAAAACAATCTGGTGTGGTTATTCATATGTTTATTGAGAAATTGAGGTAGGAGGTTCAAGAATTCAAAGTTGGCGTCAGCTACAGAATGAGTTCAAGTGAGCCTGGGCTACACAAGTTCCTATATAAAACAAATGAATACATTTTACTTCTTGAACTTGTCAAGAACAAGTTCTTTTTCTTCTAAGTTTCTTTTAAATGGTTTTGTTTCTTACAAGGGCAAATTGAAAGAAAAAAGAAATTAAAAAGGAAGGACATGACTGCTCCTAGGTATGGTGGTTTATCGTAGATAATAGGCAGAGCATAGCCAAAAGCAGGGATATTTGAGATAGTCCAGGGTGAATATGACCCTAACTGGGCCATGTGAGGAAAGGAGGTAGAGGAGAGGAGCCTCCTACCCAGAGGCAAGGCCTGGCCCAAGAGACTGGCATAGGCCAAATGGGTGAGCTCTATTGAGGCCAGAGTTGCTGCATGGAGAGAAGGCCATCCCCAATACCTGGCCTGGAGAGTTCAAGGTAGAGCCCAGGAGGGCCCTGTCACAGGTAGAAATGCTGGAAGAATCTGGCAGCCAATGTCTGTTTTGATATGTTAATAAGTACCTTAGTTAGTTCTTTGTCCTGGGCTTGAGAGCTAACACAAATAGCATGATTTGAATCAAACAGGGTTTTTCAAAGCAGAAAGACAGTCCAGTTGATTTTGATTTGACTGATGATGTAATTGTCCACATTCAGGTTCAAATGGGACTGATTTCTCTGCTACAGTTTTTACAGTGTGTGTGTCTGAAATTTTCAGGCCTTTTATTAAATATTTATCATAGTAGAAAGCTCAGATAGCACTCTAGGTCCTTTAAAGGTAAGAAGTAATTAGAGGCTATTTCTATGACTTTAGCTTTCTTTCTTTCTTATTATTTTCTTTTCTGTTGTGCATCCCTTAAGGATCGATTTCTTTTTTTCTATAGCTTTCTACTTCCTTGCAAAGTTGCAATGATGTAAATCTTCTGTTATTATGGCTAGTAACTTACCACCTGTCCTAGACCCAAATCACCATAATGCCTTTATAGGCATACAACCATCTTATTTCCAGCTTTCTTATTGGTGAGCCTTTGATTCTGTACAGATATATATCTAGCCTCCTTTGCAATAGAAATAGTTTAGGATTTTGCAAAATACCATAGAAAGTGAAAGGAAGAGGCAATAGTTAAGGTAAATCAAGAAAAGATCATATATTTGTATGAAAGCCATCTGTGATGAAATTTAAGCAAAAAAAGTAAAAGAAAAATGAGTTTTTGTCCTTCTGAATGTAAGACAAATATAATTGGAGATCACCAAAAAAATGTTTTTGAACTGTTTTATAATTCAACCCATGTGCCCCACCCCCACTATTGAGCACTGCATCAGAAAAATGTGAATTAAACAGATGGCTAAAAGCACATTTGATACCTGGGTCTCTGGGCCTTGAAATGGTAATTTAGCAAATCTTACTTTCGTGCCTGAAATTATTCCAAAGTGTTTGACAAACTCAGTTAAGGGAACAGTCTCCAAAAAATGCTAAATTTTAGAAGTAATCCCTTATTTTTTAGCTTTTCTTTTCAAATGTCAATCAATAAAAGCTGATGTAATCCAAAAAAACAGCTTCATAAATCCATACTTCTTGCTCCTAAGAACCTATTTATTCCACAAGTGTTTGTCATTCTTCTATCACATAAGTACCATTAGAAGCAAACTTTCCATGTTTGAGACTAGAATCAGCATCTATACAGCAACAACAACTTTTGTAAGTCTTTTTAAATAATCCCTCAGACCCGTTTGATTCAGAGAGCAGTAGCAATCCTGCCTAGATGAAAGCATGATTACCATTCTATATCCCAATACAGTCACCAGATTTATATAATCAAGTGCAAAAGTCCACACTCAACCACTCATTTGGTGGTCATCACTGTTACTAAACTGTGGCCCTCAGCATTTGCACATCAGATACATGGCTGATGGAAAGTGACAGCCTACTGAGGACTTAATTCAGCCTTGCTCTTACTAGAGAGAGAACATCTATATGGGAAGCCTGGATGTAATAGTGATTCTCTTTGCCCTTGTCTGGGCTTCAACTCTCTCTGTTGGATTGAAAGAACAGAGGCACGGGAGAAAAAAAAATATCCTTAATGGAAGTACCAAGTAAAACCTGAAATTGTATCATTACTTAGAAAAGATTGTAGACTGTACTTCCCTGCCACTGTTAACACACAATAAAGTCATAATGGGTTGGGAGGTGATGGCGCGCACCTTTAATCCCAGCGCTCAGGAGGCAGAGGCAGGCGTATCTCTGTGAGCTCGAGGCCAGCCTGGTCTACAAGAGCTAGTTCCAGGACAGGCTCCAAAGCCACAGAGAACCCCTGTTTCGAAAAAAAACCCAAAAAACAAAAACCTCATAACTGTATGAAGTATGCAAAGCTATGTCAGACCATTAAAATAGCATGTTAACTGTCTGTTCTACCACATTTATATCCTTCTTAAGTTTTCCATTCATCATTTTCTGCTAATCTGACTTGGAACTGGGTTGAAATAAATTAACACATAGTAAATGTTACTAGGGTTTCTGTAACATAGATGTTTTAGTATTGTTTTACATATTTTTACCTATCAGTGTTCTCAGAGATATTAAAGGACAGCCTAGACATAGTTTTGTGCAAAGATGAAACACGATTATCTTGATCTCAATAGACTTGAGATTTTTTTTAATATTAACATCAACTTTTAGAACTGAGGTGATTTTATTGTTACTTCAGAAAAACATTTTTAGAATGAAAGAAAAATGAATAAATTGTCTTTGGTTGTCAGAAATGTCTTATTATGGTTTGGCTACTGTATTAGTTACATTTTTGTGACTGTGATAAACACCATGATCAAAAGCAACTTGTGGAAGAAAGATTTTATATTGGTTTTTGATTCCAAAGTGAGAGTCTATAATGTCAGTAAGTTGTGGCAGCAGTCAGCCTTGCTAGGAAACTGAGAGATGACATATTCAACCTCAGACTCAAATTAGAAAGAGCAACTGGAAGTAGAGAGACGCCATAAACTCTTAAAGCCACCCGCCCCCCCCCCACCGTGGTGCATTTCCTCCAACAAGATTCCACCTTCTATGAGTTCTATTACCTCTCCAAATAGGACTACCAACTGGAGAGCAAACATTCAAATACCTGAGTCTATGAGATAATTCTCATTCAAACCACCACAGATGTGTTATTCTTGCTTGTTTATAATGCCAAGAGCACAAGATTATTTGTATGTTCTAGGGATTTTAGGAAGTATGCCCAAGCTGTAAGAAGCTAAATCTTATCCCCAGTCTGTTCTTTGTTCTTTGTTTCCTGTCTGCAATGATGTGAACAGCCTCTTCAGCTGCTGACATAATATATTTCTTAAGTACAAAAGGTCAAATAACCACAGACAGAATCCCTGAAACTTTAATCAAAAATATATTAAATTTTATATATAAATATATATATATAATTTTTCGATAAGTTCTCTTTGATATTTTGGACATAGCTACCCAAAAGTAATAAATACACCTATCTTAATGAACCATATGGTCAGTCAAGACAAAAATCTGTGTTATACTTGAGATGTCCTTCTGTTTAAACTGCAGCTTCCAATCTGTGTTGATTCTAAGTCTTTGATGTGTTTGATTTTCTTCTAGAGATCTGCAATTAACAACTCCATTATTTTCTATCAATTTCAATTTCTACTGCATTTGATTTAATCTTAATGACCTAAATTATTCTAGGTGTCCTATGTAGTCTGCCTTCAATAAACCTGCATTCCAAACCATTCTAAATAGCTTACAAAATATTCTTTCTAAGATGAGACTATCAGGCTCTTCTTAAAGATTCATAATATAAAGTCCAATTTTCTTCGCTTGGGCTATAAGGAACTTACCCCTTCAAGTTCATCTCTTCCCAATTCCTTCATACACCCATCTAGTTTGCTCTACTTAAAATGTCTTGTCTCTACCCCTGTACAGCTGCCACTATTTCCTGTGCTGGGATGTATCTCTTGAATTCTGCATTACCAAATTTCAATATTCAATTTATTGTTTGTCATTGTATTTCATGATGTTTATAATAGACACAAATTTTATATTATAAATGTGTGTGTGTATGTGTGTGCGTGTGCTGTAGTGACTTATAGGCCCTGGTCCAGCTAGTTCAACAATTGCTGTCTCCCATTGGAAGGTCCAAGAATCCAGTAGTTGTTCAATCCATGAGGCTGGATGTCTCTGCTACTCTTCAGTATACATAGGATCCTAAAGAAGTAAGCTCTAATACCAGTGAAAGAATTAATTTTACAGCAAGAACAATGACAGGCAGGTGAAGAGCAAAAGCTTCCTTTTTCAATGTCCTTTATATAGGCTGCCACAAGAAGGTGTGACCCATATTAAAAATGTGTCCTCCCACCTCAAAAGCTCTGGATTAAAATGAGTCTTCCTACTTCAAATGATTTAATTAGGAAAAAATTTTAACAGGTGTACCCAGCTACATAGGCTATATTTAATTCTAGATTTAGTCAAACGGACAACCAAGAATAGTCATCACAACTATTTTGCTTTTATTTCATTTACTGTATTTTTTTGAGAGAGGGTCTCACTTTATAGCCTTGGCTAATCTTGAACTCATAAAAATATACCTATATCTGCTAGGATGAAAGGCATGTACCACCACACCCAGCAAGAAGACAAGAGAACAACTTGCTGGGGAGAGTTGTAGAATAACACTTTATGCAAAAATGTGTTACATTTGTTTATGGTGCAGAAAATTACTTTAACTGTATAAAGATGTGTTGCATTTGATTATGTTGCATATGTTTAATTATGTAAAGATGTAGTGCTGTTTTACTTTGCCTGTCTAAGGCACCTGATTGATCTAATAAAAAGCTTAATGACCAATAGCTAGCCAGTAGAGGGATAGGCAGGACTGGAGGGCAGAAAGAAGGAGGAGGAGGAATTTGGGCTGGAGAGAGGGAGAACAAGGGAGAATAAAAGGAAGACACCTGGGGTCAGCTAGCCAGGCAGACACAGAATAGGACATACAAAATGGAAGAAAAGTAAAAGCCCCAAGGAAAAATTTAGATCAATAGAAACAGGTTAATTTAAGTTGTAACAGCTAGTGGGACAAGCCTAAGCCAAGGCTGAACATTCATAACTAAGAATAACTCTATGCATCATGATTTTGGGAGCTTGTTGGTGGTCCAAAACAAAGCCAGGTCCAGAGGAGTTGTTCTCTCTATTTCACCTTATGGGTCCCAGGGTTTTACCACTGGATGAGCCAGCTCTCTAGCCCTAAACGCATCGTTTTATCAGACCACATGATCTGCAAATATTTTTAAATGCTAGGCCCAGAAGGGAAGGGAAGAGACAGACAGCATGGATTAGTCAATAATGAAAGAAGTTATAAGGTCACAGTGCCCAGACTTGAAAAAAATAACAATAAAAATAATTAAAATTAAGCTAGGGCCATGGGGATGGCCAGGAATAGATCCTATTCCTCTGGCTAAGACAGATCACATGGATAGGTCAGATAGAAGATAACTCTCCCCAAGATATTTCCCAAGGCCCTTTGCTTTGTTTAAGATACCAGCCACATCTTAACTTCTAACTTTCATTACTATCAAGCCAAGTTCACACGCAGGATGGACCAGTATGACAGCTATTGTCCCTAGAGCAAAATCCAAAACTGAAGTACTATGTCGGCAAACTATACCTCCTCCCTAGCAGTCCTGTGCTGCTCACAAGATCCAGATACCCACCTACTTCCTGTTTCCATTCTGTCCAAGAGACACAGATACTAAACTCAACCCATGGAAATTGATACCAGCAGGGCAGAGAGTAAATGGGGCCCTCAGTCAAAGAAGGGACGATTTGTACCCCATAAGAGCATCTGATATTGTAGATTAGAGTGGGGACTGGCAAAGAAGCCCAAATGGAGACCCTAGAAATGTTCATAGATAGAGTAGAAGCAATAGGTGCATCAGACCAACACATATTCACAGTTTACCAGAAAAATCAAATCTGCTTATTTGTTGAGACAGAAGCTTGTGTAACTCAGTCTAGCCTTGAACTAATAGACATCCAGTTTTAGCCCCCTGCGATACAGCTGTGCTCCCCCACCATGCTGGCTTTCTTGGAAATATTTTTTGTGTACCATAAGTCTAGGTTTAATGTCATCATCTGGTTTCCTTCCAGACTGATGCTTGGAAATAGAAGGCACTTGATACATCGGATTAACAGAATGAATGAGTGCTCCTTAGTACCTTTGGGTGCTTTATATGCTGTACATGAATCATCCATTTAGTTGCTTACCTTATTCATAAACCTGTAAGCTTTCTAAGCCCAAATGATGTCTGTTTTATCCCTCTTGGTATGGCATAATATCTGACACATAACATTTAAAACATTTGTTGAAAGACTGTAAGACAGAGCACATTTTGAGATGAAAAGCTATCAGTGAGTAGAAATAATGACCGACAGAAAAATTAATTTTCCTCTGTTTGGGAATGGAAGTAAGCACCTGGTTAATCTTAATATTTAGTTTAGAACCCCCAACAGTTAATTGCTCCCAAGAACTATTGTCATTGAACTATCTATAGGTCTAACTGTATTCTCAATTCTGGAGCTATAATCTCAGATATTAGTGCTATCTCTATTGTAGGTATCATTCTGACCTTCTGTCTTATTATAGTCAACTTTAGCTTCAGATCTTACCTGGAAACCATGTATGAAACGTCACTTTATCCATTAGTAAGATAAGCTTACTTTTAAACATCTTCATGCCATCTTCCTTGCCATCTCTTCAAAGCCCCTCATTATCAATGGTCTGACTCGACTTGACAGCAGAACTGGGATCTATTTAATTACCTGTTGTTGTGATCATCACAGACCTCCAGTGTCCTTGCCTGCCTACAACCTGTAAATCTCACTAGGAAACCCACCCCATCCTTTTGTCATTTGTCTGTTCTGTCATTGAGACCAAAGCCTAGCTTTCACATGTGTAGGTGGGGCTGAGTTTACTTCATGAGCATTTTGTTAGTTAACAATTGGAGTCCAAGATGGAAATAGACTTTTGGTAATAATTCTGAAAAATATTCCAATGAATGAATTTTTTAATTATAAAATACACAATTATGATTCATTTTCATAACGTTTTGTGGTCCTTTTTCATCTATATGTGTATGGATGTGTGTATGAATTCACATCCCACCCATGTGTGTGCCTGTGAAGGCCAGAGGTCAACATCAGCAGCATTTCTCTATGTAATGATTGTTCTGTCTCTTTAAGAGACAAGCCACGCCCATTCCCTCCTCCATCCACTAAGGCAGGCTGATCTTCAGCTTCCAGCCTGAGCTATCTCTCTTTTCCGTAGTCCTCTCAGAGAGGCAGCTTCTGTCTCTCTTCCCATTTCTCCCCTTCCCCCCAACCCCCCCCCCGCTTCTGTCTCTCTCTTCTCTCTTTCTCTCTCTCTCTCTCAGCTCTTCTCCCCTTCCCCCTTCCCCATCCATAACCCCCCCCATAAATATCCAACCTTACTCTGCATGGTGCTCCTAACCATGTGTCTGTCTCTTGCCCGCCTGCCACGTGTCTCCCTGCCTGGGACCAGCAACTGCTCGGGGACCAGAAGCCTTCTCTGCCTGGGACTGGCTGCTCTCAGGGCCCACTGCCTGCTGCCACATGGGGACCTACAGCATTTCTGCTGCCTACCGCCACGGGGGATCCTGCAGCGTTTTTAATTTTTCCATTACACTCTATCACTCTCTACTTTATTTTTGAGACAGGGTTTCTCAGGGAACTGATTGGTTAGACTGGCTTGTCATCAAGTCTCTGGAATTTTCCTTTCTTTGCCTCCAGCACCAGAATTACAGGCACATACCACAATGCCTAGTATTTTAACATGGGTGCTGGGGATCTGAATTCAGGTCATGCTTGCACAGCAAGCACTTCCCCCACTTAACTATCTCACCAGTGCTTTCTGACTCTGAAGAACCTTAGGAAGCTAGGAAGTGTAATTTTCCTTCTCACCCAAATGGCGGCTCCTATAAGCTTTCTTATTTCTGGTTTACAATTGGAGCGACAGAAAAATGAAAGTTGCATGCTCTTTTAGACTAGTCAGAATTGCCCTTGTTTTCACTAGTGACTGTTGTTAGTAATGTCGAAGTGTCAATAAAAAGACAAAAATCTAGACTATCCACTTTTATAAAGTGTTACTATTTGTAATGCCAAATCCTCTTCACATATGACAACTTCAACTCTTAGCCCCAGTGGTCTCCACAGAAGAAAGATTCTCTTTGTTCCTAATGTTTCCACAGAATTCACTTGACTTAATGTGCATTAAAATAGGTGTCCATTCATTCATTTTCATGCAAATATGGTAATGAACATATTTATTCAAATGTTGATTATTGGGGCCTACAGATACTAAGTGAAGGGATGAGTCTTCCTCTCAATTCTTTTAAATGTGCTATACCAATTTTCTTGGTATTCTATACATTTTGCTAATAGTGACTCAATTATAATCAATTCTAAATACAGCAACCTTCAGAATATATAATATAAATAGGAAGTACTGGAATAGACGAGCCAAATTTTCACCATCTCTCACTCCACGCTGCTCTTTGTTGGCAATGATGCATTACTGGGATCATGTGTTGCATTTTCTACATTTCTATCCTACTGTTATTTATATCAAATCTTTGGGAGAACCTGCTACATGTGCAATCTTGTACTAGACAGAGGAATATGGAGAAGGCTGTGGCTAGGTGCCTGTCCTCATGAATCTGATTTGGATCTTCAATATCCTCTATAGGCTCCTATGTTTAAAAACAAACAAAAACCCAACGTTAGTTCCAGCTGATGATGCTGTTGGAAAGAGTTGGAAACGTCTGAAGGTTGGGCCTAGTTGGAGAAAACGGCCATCTGCTGGCTCTGCCTACCTGGCCACCTTGATGTACAGTGTTGGTCCACCACATGCGTCCTGCCATGATGGTCTGCATTGCTGCAAACCCAGAGTAGCAGGGCCAGGAGCAGTAGACCACGGACAGAAACCCGGACCTGTAAGCCAAAGTGAATATTTCTTCCTTTCAAGTTGTTTATTTCTATATGAACTATGTGGCCACATTGACAAAAAGCAGACTAACACATTTACCATCTGGCTAATTGGGAAAGGAGATTATACTTTTGTTGCAAGAGGTGCGCGGGCCTGCTTTTGGTCCCGGTGGCTGCCCTGCTCCCGCCGCCGGTGCCTGGTTAGCTTATATCCAAAATAATTACACGGAAACTGTATTCATTTAAATACTGCCTGGCCCATTAGCTCTAGCCTCTTATTGGCTAACTCTCACATATTTGTTTAACCCATTTTTAATAATCTGTGTGTCACCACGAGTCGTGGCTTACCGGGAAAGATTCAGCGTGTGTGACCTGGAAGCTTCATGGCGGCAGCTCTCTCTAACTCTGTCCCCTTCCCAGTATCCTGTTCTCTTTCCCGGTCTATCTAACTCCTGTCCTATCAAAAGGCCAAGGCAGTTTCTTTACTAACCAATAAAAGCAACCCAAATACAGAAGGACCCTTCTACACCATTTTCCCTTTTTCTATTTAGACAAAAAAGAAAGGCTTTCATTTTAATATAGTAAAGTTACATATAACAAAACAGTTATCAAGCAAGAATTACAGTTACCACCTGTTTTATCTTTTATCATGACAAAGGAAAACTATAACTATCCATTCTTCAACTCCATCAAAGACTTCAGAAGGATAAGATATTACCTAAGTAAACAAGAAATAAGCAACTTCCAAACTCTAGAAATGACAGAGACATCTCGCTGCCTGTACAGTCACCCAAAGTTTCTCTGTACCGTTGGGGCATCCATCTTCAGCCTACAGGCCCATAGTATCCAGCAGACATTTCCATGATGCAGGAAAATTTAAAGACAGTTTAGTTACTTTCTTTTGCATCCTGCAGAATGTCTCACAGACTCTTTCATGAATCAGGAACCCCAAAGGATCATCTCAACTCTAGGCAAGTTCAGCAGTCCTCTCTCTGTGGGTTCTTTGTGTCCAGTTTATGAAACAGTCCAGGCAAGAGCAGTTTCTTGTCCAAATTGCAAACCAACTCCATAAGGAGCCTCTTCGTTGCCCATCTTCCTCTTGAAGTAGCTGGTGCTGCGAGGAGCAGACATGTCTCATTGTCATGAAAAGTCCTAAGTTATTAAAATATTTAAATGCCATATTCTGTCGCCTTTGAAAGATATGAAGAATGTCTAACTGAAATATACCTCTATATATCTAGAAAATCTAACTAACATGACTACAAGCTTGACTATATCAATGATTATCTATTAACAACCTATATTTCCTAATTATACATTACATTTTAAAATGAACTACACAATCACAATACCTTAATCAAGAGCAGAAATATAACAAGATTGACCTTAAATTTATATCAATAAGGCAAAATTTATACCAATGTAAATTATCCATATCTATATCATACTTTTAGTAATAATTAACAGTCAAAGGCTTAAATAACAACAGAAAAATCACTGTTGATGTGAAATTTCAAACTCTGTTTCACCATCAGCAGGAGTTGTGACCTCTGGTTACTCGGTTAATGAGAAAGCAAACCAGGCCTCTCTTGAGCAGCTTCTCATAGCTGAAGGACACTTACCATAAAATAGTGATACAGTTTCACAAACTACATACCATGACAACACAAACATATCCCTCAGTTTTCAAACGGCACTGAAAAAATATTTCTGCTTCACTTTTAAACAGTCTAAATGCCTTTTCAAATAGTTCCTGCATTGTACACCTTGTTTTTGACTTTCAAATACATTCCTAACATAATTTACCAATGAATAATAATTCAAGAGTTCTGATACTGCTGTAGAGGAAACTGCTAAAGCCTTGACAGGGGTCAACAAAGAGTTTGAGAAGTCAAAAGACATAGTCTCATATGGCAGATCCTTCCTATTCTTTGCACCCCCATTTAACTAAAAAAAAAATGTGTTTTCAACCATATTCTCCAAATAAAAAGAAAGTATATCTGCTATCAGTGGCATGACCTAAAACCAGGTGGAATTAATTAGTAGTCATCTCCAGCTGTCATCTGGCCTCATTTGCATAGGCTGTAAGCACTTCTCAGTACAGTACAGCAGCTAAGGCTCGAACCACATTTTTGGTTCACTGAGCCTGAGCTAAAGTGACTCAACAGTTAATCAGATCTAAATCCTTAGTCTGTTGCATCCCAAACCTCTTCAGTTGTGACAACAAAGGCCACCTTTGACTTCCTACCACACTATATACACCTGTGATTTGTGGAGACAAATACAGATTCTAGGGACCTGTTTTTACCTACTCTGATACCATGCACGTGGGCTGAAGGCCCCTAGCCTATGCATTTACAAATGACCCCCATGCAACCCTCAGGCTCACTAACCTGCACTTTAGCTAGAAGCTATTGCTCCTTTCCTGAACATGTGCCCTCTTTTCTTGTTCAAAGTTCTTACTAACCATTCCCATAGTTGGAAAATCCCTTCTCTTTCCAATTATAAGTCTTTGTACTTCAGGCTCCCACATCCTCCTCCAACTGAATATGTTTTTCCCTTCAAGGGACTAAAAAGCATTTTGACTTTTAATGGTGCTCATCAGACTCTACTTTATCACATTCTTACTCCCCATCTAGTTCCTGATGCCTTTACCATAGCAATT
Organism: Ondatra zibethicus; assembly: GCA_004026605.1. NCBI lineage: Eukaryota > Metazoa > Chordata > Mammalia > Rodentia > Cricetidae > Ondatra > Ondatra zibethicus. The sequence goes on from PVIU01006723.1 coordinate 16,090, forward strand.
ACTTTTAAATTGTGTGAAATGGATTGATTTCTCTTCGTTCAACTATTTGGGAAATTCCCTGCACAAAACCTGTTTGTCTGTCTATATAACAGAGAAGCTTTCATCCCAGTATGTGCTGGTTTCTTTCTCTGACTGTACTGTGTATATTGCTGTGAAGCTCTCCCTGGGTTTCTGTCTCTCTCTCTCTCTCTTTGTTTTTTCTCTGCAACAGCACAATTCCTTCCTACCTCTATGTGGCACTGTCCATCTGTCTGTATCTGTCTCATGGCCTTTTCTTTGTTATTGTCAGTATAACGTTTTGGATATTTTTTATTTTGCCTTCCTCTGTCTGTCCATTTCCCTGTCCCCTTTTAATTAACAGGTAAATTACTAAAGATCTTCCAAAGATTTTCTTAAACTGTAACTCAGTGTGCACTGTTACTGGGCCTTTTGAAGTTGGAACTCAGAGGTTAAAGTCTGAAGATCTTGCCCTGTTAGAAAAATTCTCTTTCTAGGCAAAATTACACACAGCATCTACAGTGGGAAATGTGAATTGGAATCCTCAGACGCTTTAGTTGCCTAAATTTCATAATAAAGCATAGTGATTAAAATAATAAAGGTGACCCACAACAGCTAATCACAGTAACAAGGCTAATTTCTTTCAAAGAAACAGGCATGCCAGAGAACAAACAAAAATTCTATAACGCTAGCCTGGCATAGTGGCACACATGTTTTATGCCAGCACTAGAGAGACAGTGACAGACTAATCTCTGAGGGTATGAGTCCAGCCTGATCTACTTATCAAGTTCCAGGGTTGATAGGTAGAGGGGGAGGAAAGGGAGGGAGGAGAAGAAGAAAGGAGGGAGAAAGGGAGGAAGGAAGGAAGAGAGGAGGGAGAAGGGATTTATTATAGTTTCTTACATTCTATGGTCCAGCTAAGACTATATAGTGAGACTGCCACATGCTCACCCACCTAGAACATCATTGGACAATATAGCACCTTGCCCAAGAGACTGAAGATTCATATGTAAATTTAAATAAATTAAAAGTAATGATACATTATAATAATGCCAACTAAAATTCTCAATGTCCACTGTGAGACATACGTCTTAAATGAATTAATTTATTGAATTGTCATTTAACAGTATGAAGCAGAGGTTGAGGGTGGTTAATTAACTCTGTGATCAGCTATCCTCAAAGGGTGAAGCTTGAATTTGAACTCATATATAGTATCATTCCAAAGTCTGGGCTTCTAACCTCTCCAGCAATTTTCAAACTTGTGAGCTCTTAGGAATCCCTTGGGTGCTCATTAAACCTTCACATTCTTGAACCTCATCCTAAATGCTCCAAGTTCCTGAGTCCGATTGTTTCACAAACAATGCAGGTGATTTTTGACTGTTAGAACTGCTTGAGACACTGCACTGAACAGCTTCTCTAACCACAACATAAAGTTTGAGAGAGTTACATACACTACCTTTTGTTCAATGACTTTACCACACAGAGAATCCAAATTAGCTTTAGATTCTTCCTTAAATCTATTGCTTAAGTATACAAACACACCCATAATTTATGTACAAAATCATAATTTTACCCAAAGTCAGGGAAGAGGTGGTATTTTAATAGTAGTGCTATTGTAGAGAATGGAATCTAGGAGCTGGAGGACTGGTTCAGTGGCTAAAAGCACTTGTTCTTTCAAAGAACCTGCATTTAGTACCCAACATCTACGTGGGACAGATCAGAACCATTTCTAGTTCCAGTTCCAGTTTCAGAGGATCTGGCATCCTTGGACACCTGCATTCATGTGCACACACCTACACATAACTAAAAATAAGAGAAAGCTTAAAATAAAAACAATAGACTCACTTCAAGGTGGAAAATGCAATCATCTCCTCCCTTAAGAGTTAATTGTGTGGGTCAAGGACCTGGTCAAGTGACCACTCCTTAAGAATATGGATGAAGCTATCCCAGGAAGACAAACCCATCTTCAATCATGCTAATGTGGAATAACCAATGAGATATTATACATTTCCTCCTCTTAATTCCTCTATGTCCAAGCTCCAGCTCCCTCTAGCCCTTCCCCTATTCCCAACATGGACTCTCAAAACCACGATGAGTTCCATTTAGGTTTGCTCTCTCTAATACTTTGGGTTCACTTACTCTTTCTCTAAAGCTGCCTGCCTACCTACTACCTCCAGGCAGACTTCAATGTAGATTAGTTCAAATACCATGGCCTTTCTTCTGCCTCTTCTCCATTCTCCTCCACCAAGCAGCTACCAGATTTACAACTTATCCACACTGAGATGTTCGTCTTTTAAACTCGAATAAAATTATCCCCCCAGCTTCTGAGTTTGTTAAATTCTTTTGTGAATGAGATTAAGAAACCTAAGAGGAGACCCCAGTTTGTCTGGTATCATCTGGTAACCCAGACAGGACTGCCAAATGTCTGCTAACAGAGGAATGGGAATAGCAGAAGACTCTCCTCTTCTACAAGGGTATACTTAAATAAAGTGGGAAACAGTATTCATTACTTTTCTCATCTTTGTGAAAGATCATCTAACAAAGCAAATTAACAGAGGAAGGATATATTTTGGCTCCTGTTTGAAGGTACAGTTGGTGATACTGAGGAAGATATGGTGTGGGGAACAGCTCTCAGCTGTGTCAGTGAGTATGAGGCTGAGGGACTGGGGTCAAAAATGGACTGGGTTATAACTCTCAAGACATACTCCCCAGTAACTCACCTTCTCCAACTAGGCCTCACTTAGAAAATGTTCTGCAACCTCCCCAAAACAACACTACCAGATTGAGACCAACTGTTTAAACACACGAGCCATGGGGACATAATAGATCCAAATCAAAAGAGTGCTAACAGCCTTCTGAATAAAGTCACACTGCGTAGGTGATGATTATTTTGCACTTTTAGATTCAGCAAGACTTTAATTAATGGAAGGGTCTGACATTATTAATTACAAACACCTAGAAAATGAGTAGGCTGAAAGCACAAATTCAAAGACATGCATGTAATGAATTGAATGACCAGCTTTCTACTACGTAATTTACTCAAATCTTCACATTGAATGTGCACAATGTACTTATGATGTAGCTCCTTTTATTTTCTGCATTTTATAGGTGATGAGACAAATGCCCAAAGAAATTAACTCTTCAGGATTTACAAGTCCAACTCAAGTTTGTTTGCAATGTGTGCCCATAGTACTCTGCTGCACAGCCTCTGTTTCTGAGTCAAAGAAAACTTTCAGTAAATTCAGTGATGAAAGATCCTTGGTGATATATATTAAAGATATTGTGAGATATTGAGAGGCTTTTGGAAAAAAAACTATTTAGGGGATCGTTCCATTGAAGATAAAGCACAAGATTTTTCCACAAAACTATCCCGTGCTGTCACTTATAAAGATACATCAATGTGTTTACTAAAGGATTCCCTATGTTCTTTGTTCTTGTGTTTATTAGCAACTAACTTTTCACTCAGTTATGGTAGGGTGACATTTTGATCAACTGAAATTTCCTAAATTTATATACTTTAAGATATAATAAAAAAATCCTCACAATGATGAAAAAAATTTCCCCAAATTAAAAAGATAAGAAAAAGGAAGGCATTCCTTTTTCTGTCTTGAATTCTTTCCTATTCTAGATATCTTTCTTTTAATTATGCAAAGAGGGATAATGGCTATGTCACATATAATAAAAATGTCTGTAAAATAGCAGTACAAGATATTTGATGCATAATATGTACAAGTAGCTTGTCAACAATTCTTTTCAACTCATAATGCTCTACCAAAATTACATATTCTGAAATAAAACCTTAATAGCTTTTCAAATATCTGAGTACTTATAATTTCCAAATTTAGAAATCCTTTATTTTACAAACTGAACAAGATATAATAAGTCTGAACATTTTTATACTTGTTTTTAAAAAGTGAGTGATTATGAAAATGGCTAAATGCACTACATTAATCATTAACTGAATCATACAACTTAAGATGTGTCTGGTGTTTGCTTATGAACCCTTCTTTTGTATTTTTGGTTAAGCAATAACACAGATAGGGTACAAATTTAAGGAGCAAATAATGGCTGTTCCTCTTTTTTCCATTTCCCTCATTTTCATTCACAGTACACAAATTCTTTCAAATAATTTGAGTTTCAGTTCTGTATAAACTAATGACTCGTGTGCTAATAAGACTTTTTCTGTAATAAAAATCTATGTACCTATCATCCAGCTACAAAAATAATGAGTGCCTTGTCAACAGTGTTTCATCTAGCAACGCTTTCCATTTTCTCCTGCAGTTTCTTTTCCTTATTGCTTTTTTATCTCTGTGCTACCCAGCTTTCAGTGCAGGAACTAAGTCTAACTTCTAGCCCTGTCATGCGGCTATTTTACACCTTGTTCACTTCCTGGAAACTTTATTTTTGTTCTGTTGCTTGCAGAAGAAACAATTTTGATTGCTAGGAACAGCAGCGAGAACTTGGAATCTATAACATTGGGCCATTTTTTTTATAAGTAGTATTTACTGTTTTATATTTTGCTATAATTGACAATGCAATAAACTGCATGTACTTTATAATGTCTTAAAGTACATATACACCCCTGAAATCATCACCAAGATCAAAGTAATGAGTAAATCCATTGCCCAACATGTATTTGTGCTGTCATTTTGCTGCTTTTATTCTTTTTTGTTAGGTGCTCAGATTGAAGCCAGGGCCTTAAACATTCAAGGCACACATGCTGCCTCTATGTTCTACCTCCAGATCCTGAAAAATACCTTATTAGGTCATCTTGTCTTACCCTGAACCATTGCCCTACTCAGGGACCTGCTGATTCTATCTGATTTATTTTCATTTCCTATAGCTTTAAATTGATGTAAGCTTACATACAATTTGGTTTTGGTCTGACTACTTTCATTTAGTATACTTGCTATGAGATTCATTCATGTTATTCTGTGGATTCACATTTCTTTCATTTCATGTGCTAGGTCATTGTACGCTGACTAGCTATAAAATACATTTGGATTATTCTCAGTTTTGTGCTATTATAAATAAATCCATTACAGACAGTTCTTTTCAGCACATATTTTCTCATTGGTAAGTCCATACTGGCAGAATTACTTGATTGTATGCCAGTCATATATTAATATACCTATATTGTTAAGAAACTTGCCAAGCTATTGTTCATATCAATAGTATGAGAAAGCGTCAGTCCCCCACATCCTTACATACTTGCTATGATCAAGCTTTTTAATGGTAGTCACTATCTCATAAGCATGTATACTTGTATTTGGTTGTTTTTACTCTTTGTTCTTTTGGGGGACCTGCCACTTAGATCCCAAATAAGTACATGGAAGTTTATTATTACTTATGAATGCCCAGCCTTAGTTTGACTTCTTTCTAGCCAGATTTTCTTTCCTTTTTTTTTTCCTTTGGTCTTTTTGAGACGGGATTTTTCTGTGTTACAGTCTTGGTTGTCCTGGAAATTGCTTTATAGTTCAGGCTGGCCTGGAACTCACTGAGATCCACCTGCCTCTGCCTCCAAAGTGCTGGGATTACATGAATACACCACCAACACCCTAGACAGTTTTTCTTAACTTAAATTATTCTGTCTACCTTTTTCCTCTGGGCTTTTACCTTTCTCTTTTTTTGCATATCTTTCTTTACTTCCTACTCGGTGGCTTTCTGTGTAGTTGGTGGCTGGCTGCTGGAGTCTTCCTTTTCTTGTTTTTCCTTCTCCTCCCAGATTTCATCTTCTATTTATTCTCTCTGCCTGCCAGCCCCGCCTATCTTTTTTTTCTGCCTTGCTATTGGATGTTCAACTCTATATTAGTCCAATCACGTGTTTTAGACAGGCAAAGTAACACAGTTTCACAAAGTTAAACAAATGAAACATAAAAGAATGCAACACAACTTTGCATCATTAAACAAATATTCCACAGCATAAGCAAATGCAAAACATCTTAAAATATTCCTCAATATATACTACATCACTGTAGTTTGCCCTACACTCTATAACTTACTAGTATTATTAAACAGTTTTTCTTGTACTTAAGTATTCTTTTCTTTGTTGAAATGTCTTCAAATTCTTTTATTATTTATATCAGGAGGGTTTTAGCACAGTCTCAATTTCACTAATTCACTAGAAATCACAGAACTCCAAAATAGGTTTTACTCATGACTAACATTTGCCTCTGGAAAACTAAATAGTACATAGGGAACAAGTATCCTGAGCAAATGTGTATTTTTGAAAAGAGAATGGTCATGTCAAGGACCTCAATGTCTCAGCTGCATGGGAGATATTGAAGACAAAGCCTTCCTTGGGTGAGGCTCAGAGGGATGGCAAAGCCTTCCTCTGGTCTGAGTTGACAATGTGTGCAGAAATGGCTACCATAGCATTCTTCCTGTGCATGATGACAGTCTGAAGACTCCTCCCCTGCAGAGACTGCTCCTATAGAAACTAGCTAAACCTGTTCAACTGTATATAATAACTCTGTCTCCTAGTGTTTATATATATAATGAGCCTGCCTCCTTGCTGAATTGTATGAAATAATCCTGCCTCCCTATTCAACTGTATATAATAAGCATGCTGAGCTTCCAGGGTATGGTGGTTCATCCAACAGAGCAAGCCCATCCAGCCTGATAACAGTTCTTCTATACATGTGCCCTTTTCCTCCCGTCCATTCCCCATCCCAGTTAGGTCAATCGCTGAGGCCATTCAAGGTTGCAGTAATAGTACAAATGAAAATATGAAAGAAGTGTCTGTTGCATGCAGCCCTGAGTATTTCAGGCAGAGGTTGTGAAGTCCTTTCTAATATGGAATCTTACCAGACATACTTTTTCTCTTTTTTATAATAATATGCAAAAGCTTTTATATAATATGTAAAAAAAAAATTCACTGAATGTGAACTGTGGGGATATATTTTATAAAAGTTCTCAGTACACATTAACCGTTTTGTGGTGGTTTGAATAAAAATGGCCTCCATAGGCCCATAGGGAGTGCCACTGTTAGGAGATGTGGTCTTGTTGGATAGGTGTGTCCTTGTTGAAGGAAGTATGTCACTAGGTGGTGGGCTATGAGGTCAGAAATTCAAGCCAGGCTCAGTGGCTCACTCTCTCTGCTTCATGCAGACCCAGATATAGAAGTCAGCTACCTCTCCAGCACCATATTTGCCCACATGCCACCATGCTTCTCACCACTACAATAATGGACTAAACCTCTGAACTGTAAGCCAGCCTCCATTAAATGGTTTCTTTTATAAGAGTTGTCATGGTCATTGTGTCCCTTCAGAGCAATAAAACCCTAAGACACCATTCAAGTCTGAGGTTTTCATAGCAGGGTGGTTACACAACAGTTTTATGCACACCTAGCCATGGCAACCAAAGGACTCCAACAGTGATGTCTGTGAAAGCAGTCTGGACAGCAGAGTATAATATAGTTCAAAGCTCCCGTTATACCCCATCTTAGTCACTGTTCTATTGCTGTGAAGAGACACCATGACTAGTTAATTTATAAAAGAAGGCATTTAACTAGGGGCTTGCTTACACCTTCAGAGGGTGAGTACATGATCATCATGCTAAGGAACATGGCAGCAGACAGGCTGGTGTGGGACTGGAGCAGTAGCTGGAAGCTTACATCCTGATCCACAAGTTGGAGGCAGAGAGAAAGAGAGAGAGAGCAAGGACTGAGTCATGTGGGATTTTGAAATCTCAAAACCCTTTCTTAGTGACACACCTCTTCTAACAAGGCCACACCTCCTAATTCTTCCCTCCATTCACAGACTCCCCAGACACACAATTCAGAATCACAAATTAAGCTGCCTGCTGGTACTGGAATCTGGCCTCTTACTTGAATTACATTTGCATAAGGTTTGACTTGTTTATGCTTTCCTTTGTGGCAAAAACAAAAACAAAAACAAAAAAAAAACCCTTTCTTTTCCTTAGGAGATGATCATTTAAAAAAAAAATCTTGAACCAGGCATGGTGGTACAGGCCTGTAATCCAAGCGTTCAGGAGATAGAAGAAAAAAGATCAGATGTTCAAAGCCAGCCTTGGGTACAAAGTGATTTTGTGGCCAGTTGGACTATGTGAGACCCTGTTTCAAAAAATAAACAACAAAACCAACCATACTTATAAATACCTTTATCATAATAATTTCCTAATACTCAGCAACCAACCTGCGTTTAAAATTTCTCAAGTTTTTAAAGAATATTCTTGTTTATTTGATCAGGTCCAAATAATATTAGCATGTAGTATTATTTATCTCTAGTAATCTAAATAGTTCATTTAACCTCATTTCCCCCTGTGACATTTTGAATTTGTCTGATTCTATCTTCAGGAAGTTTTTAATGTGTTTCTCTGACCCTCCATTTCCAGTAACACTGCTATTTATTGATTTATTGACTTTTCACATTATATAGTTACTCTGATATGAGATTAGCAATACGACTATCGACTTCCATGTCAATAATCATTATGTTGAGAAATGGTGTTATGTTTTTTTTAAAAGAAAGAGGGTGACCCAGCAGCTTGCTGCAGCTTGCTGCAGGTCCCCAGACCACGCGGTCTCTGCTGCGGGTGGGCGGCCAGACCACGCGGCTAGTCTCCGGGTCCCCATATGGGCTGTGCGGCGGTATGAGATGGACAAAAGAGAGCTGGGTAGGCGTGCTATACAGAGTTAAACATTTATTAGGTGGGTAATGGAGGGAAAAGGAGAGATAAAGAGAGAGATAGACAGAGAGAGAGAGAGAAGGGGGGAGAGGAAAGAGAAGCAGCTGCTGCTCCCGTGAGAGCAGAAGAGGAAGAGAGAGGAGAATTGGGGTCAGAGGCTGGAAGCTGGGAGTGGGCGTGGCCAATAAGAGGCCAAATACTACAAATGGGATAAACATGGATAATTTTTGGAAGAATTAATACATATAAGTATTTGCCTCTTGCCTTGATTTAATGTTAGTTCTTCCGTGAACTGCCATATTTTTCAATAAACTAGATTTTTATATAGAACAATATTAGGGAGATTGTAGAGAACAGAAATCAGGGGTATGTGTCAGAATTGACCTCTTTGAGTAAAGGAAAGAAGATAGAATGACTGCTGCACCTGTCTTCAACTGGATAAATAAAGGGGCTGTTTTCTAAAACAGAACATGTGGAGTAGGCTCAGATTAGAGGTAGTGAATAAAGAAGGAAAGTAAAATCAGCTTTGAACATGGAGACAGGGGAAATATTTATCAATCAAGTGAAGGTATTTAGTATACAACTGGAGGTATGGATCTGAACTTCAGAAGAGATATATAGGCTGTAGACATGATTGTGATAAGCATACGGTAAGAGCTGAAGGCATGAATATGGGTGATATTACCCAGGGCATGTGCACGAAATAAAGAAAACTACAAAAGCAAAACCCTGGGGAGTTTCATGATGTAAGGAAGCAGAAGCAATCCATCGTCACGGTGTGTGCTAAGTACCACTCAAAGACAAAATTAAGATACTCCAGTGACTCAAAATGCCATTGGTTAACTTGTGATCAGATACTGCATAAAGGGCTTTCGTTCTATTTGGGTATTAAGGAATGTGTAGGAGGGTGTGAATGGAATTGGGGCAAGAAAACAGTTATCTATTTTAGAAGGAAGACAAAGCACTTCAAATGAGAAAATTCTCAAGCTCCTTCAGCCGTGTATCCTAGTGTTTGAGCAGTTTCCCTCAAAGTGTGGTCAACAGTTCACTGGCATGAGAGAATCGCATAGGGCATTTATCAAAATGAATACTATGTATTACATTTTGTACAAAGCAATTGAAGGTGTGACCTTGGAACATGTAGCTAGAGTGAAATGGGCCTAAAGACTTTGGAGTTGATGAGTTCAAAGAATTAGGACCTTAACTTTGCCAGCATTAGCAAAAAGATAGTGGGAATATCAAGGATTTGGGGAATGGAAGGTTTTGAAAGAATATAATTGACTTGATATGTTTTTCTTTATTTAAGCTGGAAAATGAGCCAAATATGACAAAGAAGAGTAGCTATCCTCTAAGTCGGCCTCACATTACCCAGGAAATACACAAGGCCAACTCCATGAAAGAGAAATAAACACTTGATTTGGTTGACTGGGTATGGTCATCAAAACAGTAATGACAAAAACAGTCATGAATTAGCCTGGCTTTTCTTTCGTTCCTTAGCTTGTTATATGACACTTTCTCAGCCTTTCCTTATGAACTGATCATACCTAAAATTACGAAGTGCTTGCTTCACAATCCATTAATAATGCTGGAGATATAAATTTCCATGTTTCCTTAATTTTTATCCTAAAAAAGATTTGTTTTCAATTTGCCTGTTTATTTTCTAAAGATAGAGAAAAATATGGCATGGAGTTAGATGAAGGGAGAGGTGGAGAGGATCTGAGAGGAGATGGAGGAGGGGAAACAGATCAGAATATAGTCAATGAAAAAATTATTTTCAATAAAAAGGAAAAAATTAAAATTAAAAAAATCTACTGCTAAGAAAAAATGTTTAAAGAAAGATGCACCACTATAAGTTTAGAAATGTGTTGTTTGGCAGAACATCTTGAGCTAGGGAATTCATGAATTAATGTTGTGTCTTTATGGCATTGTAGAGCTTTGCTCTCACATTAAATTGATGGTATACATACATACATATATATATGTATACTATATACACATGTATACTACTGTGATGAGAATCCATCTTCTGAGAAATCTGCTAATGTGCTTTCTTATTGTGTCAGAGAAGCTATCTATATGACCTTCCAGATTTAGGCACATCATGTTAAATATATGCTATTGAACTTGCTAACCTTTTGGTTTCAGAATAAGTCAATGTTCTTAGTCACTCCCTGTAACTACTGGAAAAAAATATATAAAAATATCCTCTTTGAAAGCAGTATTATATCTGGTTCTCTCCTGAGATACAATTCTTACTTTAAAACGGAACATATAGAATGATAACATTTTGTTAAAGAACTAGCTCTTCTCTTCACAGATATATCAATGTTGTTTATAATTCATTGGTTTCTGAGATAAACTTACTGAACCACATATTGTGCTATTAAGTTAGTATGAATAAGATGCAGATGCCATGGCCTCTATCAAATAGGAATTAGAAGGTTCTTTAGGACATGTAAGAGATATAAAGGGGAGGTAAGCTATCAGTTATGTTGTAATACTTTTGATTGGTTGATATAGAAGATGAGAAACTGTTGAAGATAGAGAGAATAAAAAGCAAGAAAGAACAGGAATAAGGAAAAAAGGAAGTGAAAGAAGAAAAACAAGCAAAGAAAAAAGAAAAAGAAGTAAGAAAGAGCTTTGAAACTTAAAGGAAAACGAGAGGATCAGGAACTCTGAGATTATATGCAAACTTCTACAGGGAAAGACAGTAAAGCAAAGAAACACTGAATCACTGAAAAGTTACATTTTCTAGAACATATATTAATATTCCTATAGGACCATGACATTTATTTTTCATTAAAAAATCCAATAGTTATTAAAACAACCTTGCAGTGATTTTATTAGTTTATCAACTATTGTATTAACAGCTAGCATTGCCCAGAATGTTACATGAAGTGAGTGGCTTAAACAACAGATAATTATTTTCTAACAATTCTGAGGGGTAAAAGTCCAAGGTCAAGCAGTATGGCTTCCTTCTGAAGCCTGTGTTGTGTCTTCACTAAGTAGTTCTTCTGTGTGTGTCCTAATTTTAAATTTTTCTCTTCATATAAGAACACAAGTCATATTTGATTTGAACCACTTATTTTAACTTAATTAATTACCTCTTAAAAGACCCTATCTTTGAATACTGTCATATTTTTAAATACTAAGTTTAGTATTTCAACATGAATTTTGGCAGAAACTACTTAATGCATAATACTCATTACATCAGATTTTCACATACATTAACACAAAATTCCTTATGTGTATATATAATACAATTTTTAAATGTACTTATTTATTTGTGTGTATTTACTTATTCTATGTGCATATGCATACACCATGGTATATGTGGGGAATTGAGAGGACAACTATTCCAAGTCAGTCCTTACCTTCTACCTACTGAAGATGGGTCTCTTATTTCTGCTAAACTATGTACTCCAAGCCAGTTGACCCATTACCTTTGGACCAATTTCCCTGCCTTTTCTACCCATTTCACCTTAGGAGTGTTGGGCTTACAAATGTACACAAACAAATTTGGATTGTTGTGAGTCTGGGGATTAAGTTGGGTAGTCAGGCTTATACAGTAATTGCTTTTATCCAATGAGCCCCTAGTTTGTGAGTTACCATTTTATAGGTCTTGTACATCTGTGTCTGGCGAGGTATGCCTTTAATCAACAGCACCTAGGAAGCAGAGGCAGGGAGATATTTGAATACATGGCCAGCCAGGGCTTCATAGAAAGACTCTGTCTCTCAATAAATAAATAAATAAATAAAAATTAAAATTAAAAAATAAAAACCTGCCCTTTAAAATAAAGGTCTCAATCCCCACCACACATTGACCTCTGCAACCTGCAAGCCCCACTCCACCCCCCAAACCCATAAAACCCATCATTTCCGCAAAGCATTCCCCAAGGTATCAGCAGCCCCCAAGGCACAGGTTCCACCTGCACTGATTAGATAAAGAGGTGAGTGACTGGTCTCCTTCCTGGACGTCCTGCTCTCTAGGCCCTAGGCAGCCAGGCACATCCTGTGCCCCTCCCCCTCCCACTGCAGCCCCAGCAGCTGATCAGAAGGTAAGCCTCCTCTGGGCAAACAGCTCCACCACCACCACCCCACACCCCACCCCACCACAAATTGGACTCTCTAACTAACAAGTCAAACTCAATCATCCATACCTGTGAAACCTATCATCCTCTTCCCCTGCCACAGCCAACCAACCCACTGTGGCATCAGTAGGTCCCCGGAGGCACAGGAACCACTTGCACCAATTGGAGGAATAATCAACAACTGTACCTATAATTACCCAAAACCAAGATGGGCAGATGACAGTGTAATCTTTTCCCAACCCTTTACTCTGAGGTAATGTCTGTCTTTGAAGTTGAGGTGAGTTTCTTGTATACAGCAGAAGGACAGCTTCTGCTTTCATATCCATTCTGTTAGCCTGTGTATTTTTATAAGCAAGTTGAGTCCATTGATATTAAGGGATATTAATGACCAATGATTGTTAAGTCCCGCTATTTTTTGGTTTTGCTGTTGGTCATAGCAGTGTGTGTGTGTGTGTGTGTGTGTGTGTGTGTATGTGTGTGTGTGTGTGTGTGTGTGTGTGTTTCCTTTCTTTGGGATTTGCTGGTGTGGTATTATCTATTGCCTGTATTTTCGTGGGTGCAGATAACTTCCTTGGTTTGGAGTTTTCCTTCTAGTACTTTCTGTAGGATTGAATTTGTGGATACTTATTGTTTAAATCTGGTTTTGTCATGGAATATCTTGTTTTCTCCATCTATGGTGATTGAAAGTTTTGCTGAGTATAGTAGTGTGGGCTGACATCAGTGGTCTCTTACTGTCTGAATAATGTCTGTCCAGGGCCTTCTCGCTTTCAGAGTCTCCACTGAGAAGTCAGGTGTTATTCTGATGGGTCTGCCTTTATATGTTACTTCACATTTTTCCTTTGCAGCTCTTAATAGTCTTTCCTTATTCTGTATGGTTATTGTTTAGATTATTATGTGGTAGAGGACTTTTTTTGGCTCTGTCTATTTGATGTTCTGTAAGCTTTTTGTATCTTTATAGGCATGTCCTTCTTGAGGTTGGGAAAGTTTTCTTCTATGATTTTTTTGAATATATTTTCTGTGCCTTTGAGTTAGTATTCTCCTCCTCCTTCTGTCCCTATTATTAGGTTTGGTCTTTCTGTGGTGTCCCAGATTTCCTGGATGTTTTGTGTTAACTTCATTGGATGTAACATTTTCTTTAACTGATGAATCTATTTCTCTATTGTATCTTCAGTGCTTGAGATTCTCTTTTCCATCTCTTGCATTCTTTTGGTTATGCTTGCAGTCTTAGTTCCTTTTCATTTACCCAGATTTTCCATTTCCAGAATTCCCTCGGTTTGTGTTTTCTTCATTGCCTCTATTTCAATTTTCAAATCTTGAACTGTTTCCTTCACCTGTTTGATTGTTTTTTCTTGGCTTTCTTTAAGGGATTTATTGATATCTTCTAATATTTTGTTTGTCTTTTCCTCAATCTTGTTAAGGGAATTTTTCTATTCCTCTTTAAGGGCCTGTACCATCTTTATAAAGTTATTTTTAAGGTCATTTTTTTCTGCTTCATCTGTGTTTGGATGTTTAGGTCTTGCTATTGTAGAACCACTAGATTCTGGTGGTACCATATTGTTCTTTATGTTGTTAAATGTAAATTTACAATAAAATGGACCTAAGAAACAAGCTGTTGTAGCTATCCTAATAACTAACAAAGTAGACTTCAAACTAAAATTAATCAAAAATGATGGGGAAGGACATTTCATTTTCATCACAGGAAAAATCAATCATGTTGAAGTCTCAATTTTGAATATTTATGCCCCTAATGCACACATTTATAAAAGAAACATTACTATAACATAAATCACACATCAAAACCCACACCCTAATAGTGGGAGACTTCAACACCCCACTCTCACCACTGGACAGGTCTGCCAGACAGAAACTTAACAGAGAAACAAGAGAACTAACAGATGTTATAACTCAAATGGACTTAACAGACATCTATAGAATATTCCACCAAACATAAAAGAATAAAACTTCTTCACAGTACCTCAGGAAACTTTCTCTAAAATTGACCATATACTCACAAAGCAAATCTCAATAGATAAAAAAAAAGCTGTAATAATCCCCTGTATCTTATTGGTACGTGGTAACATGGCTTAAAGTTAGACTATAACTGCAACACAAACTACAGAAAGTCTACAAACTCATGGAAACTGAATAATTTTCAACTCAGTCACCACTGGGTCAAGGAAGAAATAAAAAAAAAAGACTTCCTAGAATTCAATGAAAATGAATCCACAACATACCCAAACTTAAGGGACACCATGAAAGCATGCTAAAAGGAATACTCATAATACTAAATACCTTTATAATGAAGTTGGAGAATCTCACACTAGCGACTTAACAGCACACCAGAAAGCTCTAGAACAAAAAGAAGCAAATTCATGCAGGAGGAGTAGATGCCAGGAAATAATCAAATTGAGGGCTGAAACCAATAACATAGGAACAAAGAGAACAATACAAAGAAACACTGAAACAGAGTTGGTTCTTTGAGAAAATCAAGAAGACAGACAAACCCTTATCCAGAGAGTATACAAATTAACTATACTCCACAAAATTCTACCAGGGAGCTCCTACAGCTGATAAGCACCTACAGTAATGTGGCAGGACACAAAATTAACTCAAAAAATCAGTAGCCCTCCTATATACAGATGATAAACGGGCTGAGAAAGAGAAAGAAATCAGAGAAACATTACCCTTCACAGTAGCTACAAACAACATAAAACATCTTGGGGTAAATCTAACCAAACAAGTGAAAGACTAGTATGATAAGAACTTAAAGTCTTAGAAGAAAGAAATTGAAGAAGATATCAGAAAATGGAAAGAAATCCCATGTTTGTGGATAGGAAGTATCAACATAGTAAAAATGGCTGTCTTTCCAAAAGCAATATACAGATTCAATGCCATCCCCACCAAAATCCCAGCACAATTCTTCACAGATCCCCCAAAACAATACTCAACTTAATATGGAAAAACTAACAAAAAATAGGATACCAAAACAATTCTGTACAATAAAGGAACTTCCAGAAGCATCACTATCCCTGACTTCAAGCTCTACTATAGAGCTATAGTATTGGTATTGGCATAAAAACAGCATGGGGACCAATGGAATCAAATCGATGACCTGATACTTTTCTAAATATAAACACCTGATTTTTGACAAAGAAACTAAAACTATACAACAGAAAAAAAGAAAGTATCTGCAACAAATGACCCTGACATAACTGGATGTTGACATGTAGAAGAATGCAAATAGATCTATATCTGTCTTCATGCACAAAACTCAAGTCCAAATGGGTCAAAGACTTAAATAAATCCAGCCATACTGAACCTCATAGAAGAGACAGTGGGAAGTAGCCTTGAACACACTGACAGAGGAGACAACTTCCTAAATATAACACCAGTAGGACACAGTAGTTGAGAGCAATAATAAATGGGACCTTGTGAAACTGAGCTTCTGTAAGGCAAAGGACGCTGGCATCAACAAGATAAAACAGCAGCCTACAGAATGGGAAAAGATCTTCACCAACCCATGTGACAGAGAGTTGATCTCCAAAATATATAAAGAACTCAAGAAACTAGACATCATAATACCAAATAATCCAATCAAAAAATGGGATACAGATCTAAAAGGAGAAGTCACTGAAAGAATATCAAATGGCTGAAAGACATTTAAGGAATTGCTCAGTGTCCTTAGTCATGAGGGAAATGCAAATAAAAATGACTCTGAGATACCATCTTATATCTATCAGAATGGCTAAGATCAAAAACACTAATGACGGTTTATTTTGAAGTGTATGTGCAGTAAGGGGAACACTCGTCCACTGCTGGTGGGAGTGTAAGTTTGTACAGCCACTTTGGAAATCAGTGTGGTGGTTTCTCAGAAAATTGGAAATCAACCTATCTCAAGACCCAACAAAACAACTTTTAGGCATATACCCAAAGGATGCTCAATCATACCACAAGGATACTTACCAAAATATGTTCATAGAAGCATTATTCATAATAGCCAGTACCTAGAAACAACCTAGCTGCCCCTCAAATGAGGAATGGATAAAGAAAATGTGATACATTTACACAATAAAGTATTATTACTCAGCTGTAGAAGCAATGACATCATGAAATTTGCAAAGGGATAGAACTAGAAAAAAAAATCAGCCTGAGTAAGGTTACTCAGACCCAGAAAGACAAACACGGTATGTACTCACTCATAAGTGGATATTAGAGGTAAAGCAATGGATAACCAGGCTGCAATCCACAGTCTTTGAGAAGCTAGGTAACCAGGAGGACCTTAAGAGGGACACACATGGATCACCCTAGGAAGTCGAAATAGATAAGATGTCCTGGCTAAACTGGGGTCAAGAAAAGTAGAGGGAAAAAGATGGGGAGTGAGAACATGAGTAAATGGGATGGTCGAGTTGGGGGAGGGAAAAAGAGAGAGAGAGCAATGAAAGATATCTTGATAGAGGGAGGCATTATGGGGTTAGGGAAAAACCTGGTACTAAGGAACTTCCCGGAAACCCAGAAGGATGACCTGAGTTAAGACTCCTAGCATTAGTGGAGAGGGTGCCTGAACTGGCCTTCTCCTGTATCAGATTGGTGACTACCCTGATTGTCATCATAGAACCTTCATCCAGTAACTGATAGAAGCAGATGCAGAGACCCACAGCCTAGCACTGGGGAGACTCCTGGAGTCCAGTCAAAGAGAGTGAGGAAGGACTATATGAGCAAGGGGTGGGGGTCAAGATCATGATGGCAAAACCACAGAGACAGCAGACCTGAGCTTGTGGCAGCTCATCAACTCTGAACTGACAGCTGGGGATCCTGCATGGGACCAAACTAGGCCCTCTGCATGTGGGTGACAGTTGTGTGGCTTGGTTTGTTCGTGAGGCCCCTGGCGGTGGAACCAGGATCTATCCCCAGTTCATGAGCTGGCTTTTTAGAGGCCATTCCCTCTGGCAGAATACCTTGCTCAGCCTTGGTGCAGGGGTAGGGTTTTGGTTCTGCCTCAACCTGTTAGGCTTTGTTGACTCCCCATGGGAGGCCTTACCCTTTCTGAGTAGTGACTAGAGGTGGGATGGGGAGAGGTGGGGTTGGAGAACAGGAGGAGGGGAGGGAGGGGCAACTGTGATTTGTATGTAAAATGAATAAAAAATTAAAATAAATAAATAAAATAAACATCTCATCCATGGGAGGAATCCACGACCATGTGCTACTGCCTATGTTTTCCCAGGCACTTGTGTAGGAGCTATGACTAGATTGACATGTAAATGCATCTGTTTCTCTTGGAGAGTTTTGAGATGAAGAAGAATAAAAATAGCATAAATAAGCAAGCACAATAAAATGTATTAAATACCACTAAAAGAAGAAATACAATTCTGAAGACCAATTCAGCTAGACTCCTGGCAAGCCGACAGAGGTGAAGGAATATATATTAATTACAGAATACTGCTGTGCTGGGTTGTTTTGTTTTATCAACTTTTAGCAGAATCACCTGGAAAGAGGGACTCTCAATTGAGGAATGGCTTCTATCAGATTGTCCTGTTGGTGAATCTGTAGGAGCATTTTGCTCATTAATGATTAATATGGAACGGCCCAGCCCACAGGAACTTTGTCACCCCAAGCAAGTGATCCTGGGTTTCTTGGAGATAGAGACAGAGACCCACATCAGAGCACTGGACTGAGTTCCCAAGGTCCAGTTGGAGAGCAGAAGTAGGGAGAAGAGGAGCAAGGCAGTCAGGACCACGAGGGGTTGGTCCACCCACTGAGACAGTGTGCCTGAGCTAATGGGAGCTCACCAAAGCCAGCTGGACTGGGACTGAACGAGCATGGGATCAAACTGGACTCTCTGCATGTGGCTGACAATTGAGGCAGACTGAGAAGCCAATGATAATGGCACTGGGATTTGTCTCTACTGCATGTACTGGCTTTTTGGGATACTAGTCTATTTGGATGCATACCTTCCTAAGCCTGGATGGAGGGGGGAGGGCCTTGGACTTCCCACAGGGCAGGGTACCCTGCCCTCTCTTAGGACTGGAGGGGGAGGGGGGGAAGGAAATGGGAGGAGGGGAGGAAGTGAAAATTTTGAATGGTATTATTTATAAAGCAATAAAAAATTTAAAAAATGAAATAAAATTAAAAAAGACAAAGTTAAAAAAATAAAAGAGACTGAACAAAACCATGGGGAACAAGTCAGTAAGCTGCACCCCTCCATGGCCTCTGCACTAGCTCCTTCCTTAGGTTCCTTGCCTTGAGTTCCTTTCTCAATTCCTTCAGTGATGGACTATAAAGTGTAAGCTCAAATACACCCTTTTCTCCTCAGGTTGCTTTCTGTGAATGCTTTATGACAGCAGGAAAATAAACAACTACAACTAATTATTGAGCTAATTAACATCACTACATGAAACATCAGATCATTATATATTTGTAATATGTAATTTATTTACCCTTTTAGCTTTAATTCTGAAATTTGAAAACCCACTTACCATAGATATTGAATAAAATACATTATAAAATACTGTTTTCCTATTTATCAAAGTCTGTAGAAATATATTAACTTTAGCATAAAAGATGGTCATGACTTTGCATAATATGCTGCACAAATTAAATTAATCCTGATAGTATACTAGAAGTAAGCTATCATTATACACAGTGATATATGTAGGGGTGTGTGTGTGTGTGTGTGTGTGTGTGTTCAAGAGAGAGAGAGAGGACTCAGAATTCCAAGGACTGCTCAGAAAGCTATATATGGGTTGTTTGCCAAGAACTAGACCAAATTTGTAGTGATACACAACAACCAAACAACCATAGGAAAAAAATGTGATGAGTTAACACAATTCATTCTCAAGTTCTATGTCATTTAGATAGCATTATCTATCTTAAAAGTTTATCTTGAGATTATTATGCACTTCAAGAAGCATTTAGTTCAGCCTAGTTATTCTTTATAAAGTCACCATTTTTCCTGATCCCTGAGGATAAACATATCATAAATACTTAAATGCACCAGTAATTCTTAACTTTAGGTTTCTTTTCTCTTTGGTCCTTCAAAGATGTTCATAGAAGTAGAAAGAGTTATTTGATCACTGCAAATGCCATCATGAAAAAATTAAAGAATTGTGTTTGGTGTTGCAGATTCAAAATAGTAGTCTATGTATTACAAATAAAAACAAATATGACATAATGAATGCTAACAACTTAAAGACAAAATTGTTAAGGGCTAAACTCTTAGATCATAAACCGTAGATGAAAGTCAGATAGATAAGTTCATAGATAGATATAAAGAGGATTTATTAGAATGGTCCAGCTAATCCGACAATGGCTGTTTCCCACCAGAAATTTCAAGAAACAAATAGATATTTAGTCCATGAAACTGGATATCTCAGGTTGCCTTTAGAATGCATCTGAATCTCAAAGAAATGGGTTTTGATATTAGTGAAGTGAGAGCAAAAGAGCAAAAACTTCTTTTTTCCTTGTCCTTTATATAAGCTGCCAAAAGGATGCGTGGTCCACATTAAAAGTGTGCCTTCCCACCTCAAGTGATAGAGATTTAAGGCGGGTCTTCTTACTTCAAATAATCCAACTAACTAAAACTCCCTCACATGTGTGCCTAGCAGCTTGGGTTTTTAGTTAATTTCAGATGTAGTCAAGCTGACAGCAAAGAATAGCCATCACACCTATGTAATACAGATATTACACAAGACTTCTGAATTCATTGTAATATGCAGTAAGGTCTGTAGAAAAATATTTTATTTTATAGCTATTTAATACGTTCTTTTAAAATCGTGATATAATTAATATACCATAACTCTTTCAAAAATGTGTAGATCAGAACCCAGTAAGAGGGTTCACTAAGCCTGAAAACCTGAATTTGATCCCCAGAATCCATGTGGTGAAAATATAGAACTGGTTCCTAAAAGTTGTCTTAAGATCTCCAACACAAATAAATAACTAGGTAAATCTGTATATCCATAAATGTGTATTATGAGTATATTCACAATGTTGTAAAACCATCACCACTCTAAAATGCCAGTATATATTACATTAAACAAAAAGTAGTTAATTTTCATTTCCTTTCCCTTCCCAGAATATCTGGAAGATTGATCAGTCTTTGCTTTTACTAATTTGCTACTTCTGTACATTTCTTATCAATGTAATCTTAATATGTCACTTTGTTATTTTTCTCTATACTTAGCTCAATGTATTCAAATATGTAACATGAATTAGTTCAGTTTTATGACTGAATAATATTCCACTAAATTAACATTGTACATTGCTTATCCATATATAAATTGGTGGACATTTGGAGTGTTTTATCTTTTGGCTATTATGGACAATGGTTATATGAACATACATACAAATATTTTTATGATGATATATATATATTATTGTCTTAAAGCATTAAACAAAACAGGTTAAATGATAACTCTGTTTTTAATCTTTTGAGAAATTGCCAACATTTATTTATTTATATTTCTGCTAACTGTATGAGGATCAGTTTCCTCACACCCTTACTAACACATATTAGTTCCCATCTTCTTGATGGTAATGATGAAATAATGCTGTACTGTGGTGTGATTTGCATCTTCATTGTAGCTTATGATATTGGACATATTTTATAGTTCTTAGTGGTCATTTTGAAGCTTCTTTTGAGTAGTGTCTATCCAAATCCTTAGCATTTTTTCTTTTTACACAAGATTGCCTTGATTATTTTTATTGTTAAATTGTGTATTGTTTATGTACATAGTCTAGACACTAGACTCTTGTTACATGTGTAGTTTTTTATATAATTTTTATTGTTTATATTTTTCTTTTCTTCTTCAGAATCTCACCAAGACTGAACTTGAATTTGAGATCCTCTGACCTCAGCCTCCTGAGTGCTGGGTTAACATACATCTGCTGTCATATGCAGATTCATTTTACTTTTTAATGATTTTTTTATGAAGCAAAAATGTGTTTAATTTTGGAAAAGCTAAGTCCATCTATTTTTCAACATTGTCTTTTGATGTTATATATGAAAAACAAATGTCAAGAACATTATATATAAGCTAGTCATGGTGGCACATACCTTTAATCTTAGCATCCTGGAGGCAGAGGAAGGCTGATCTCTTAGAATTTGATGCCATAGCAAATTTCAGGACAGACAAGGCTACATAGAGAAACCCTGTCTCACACATACAATCAAGGATATTAAATCTAGATTTGTGTCCTAGATGTGTTATACATTAGATTTTAATTTTGTCTTGATTCATTTTGAGTTACTTTTTGTATATGGTATAAAATATATATGGGCCTATCTATATTCTGTCATGTGTATATATAGTTGTCTTGATCACTAAAACTTTGTATTAAATGTTGAAATCAAGAAATTGCCAAATTCTAACCCTTTTCTAACTATTATTACTCAGCACTATGAATTGTCATTCTTGCTTATACTACCCAGCATCAGAAAAATAAATGAAAAAGAACCAGGTTGCAAAAGACGAAGTAAAATTGTCTTTTTTTCTTGTAGGAGACATAATTTTGTATATGGATAATTTAAAAGCATCTACAACGAAACTACTAGACTTCAAAAGAAGGTTTAGCTAAGGTGCAAGGAACAAAAATCAATATATTTCAAAAAATGGAATGTAGTTCTACAGTCTAGCAATGAACAATTGAATACTATTTTTTTCAACTTTTATTGATTCTTTGTAGATTTCACGTCATGCATTCCAATACCACTTATCTTCTCATCCTTTTGCATCCACCCTCTGTTCTTAAACATCCCCATCAAAATAAAAGAAAAAGCAAAAACAAAATAAAACGAAGAAACAAAAGAAAAGAAAACAAAAGAAGAAGAAAAAGAAAGGAAAAGTATGTTTTCATGGAAGCTGTAGTGAGGGTCATTGAGTTACACAGTTTACCCTTTAGTCCATTCATCTTTACTTGCAAGTGTTCATTGCCATGAGTCATCAGTCTGGCTTGAGTCGAAGCCCCTGGCTTCTAATATGCCACCAATAATGTGTTCTTACTGGGGCTCTTCTTGGATATCCTGTTGTAGACCTATGTCATAGAGATCCTGTTGTTTGGGGTCTGTAGGTTCATCCCCTTTACATCTATGAAGAGTTAGTTCATAGATGAGGTGGATGTTGCGGTGGGCCAACTTAAAGCCCTTGTTCTGGCCCTGAGTAGTAGCTGGGTTGGTCAGCCTGCCAGCTTTCCCTCATTGTCACTACCCAGGTGAGCTCTCCAACACAGCCTTGGCTAACTCTCCCAATGCAGCCTGCAGCAAGGAGGGGTGCCAGTTTTGCTCTCAAGTCCTCAGGTCTTGATCTCCCACACTCACACCTCCAGAAACAGCTTTACTGTTTGCCCAGGCAAGGTGCAGTGTCCCCTCTCCCTATTACTGCAAGGGACATACAAGGGCAGGAACCAACTCTCCTGCTATCATACTCTCAGGGTTGGCTCACCTTCATCCCTAATAACAGGGTCAGCTAGAGTGTGCTGCCCAGGCATGGTGTAGGGTCTACTCTCCTGTGTGATGTAGCTGGTGAGGGGCAGGGCTAGTTTGCTGTGGGACAATCATATGTCACCTGTATTTTAAATAAACGCTGATTGGCCAGTAGCCAGGCAGGAAGTATAGGTGGAGCGACCAGGCAGAAAGTGGAGGTGGGGCAACAAGAATTCTTGAAAGAGGAAAGTTTTAGCCTACAACCATCACCCAGATGCAGAGGAAGCAACATGTGACTGCCTCACCCAAAAAGGTACCAAGCCACGTGGCTAACACAGACAAAAATCATGGGCTAATATAAATTATAAGAGTTAATAAGAAGCCTGAGCTAATAGTCCAATCAGTTTATGATTAATGTAAACCTCTGTGTATTTCTTTGGGACTAAATGACTGTGGGACCAGGTGGGACCTCCCGCCCCCCAAAATAAACCTCAGTCAACAAATGGTGCTCAACATGGGGCATGAACCCACGACCCTGAGATTGAGTCTCATGCTCTAACAAACCCCAGTCAACACTAGTTCTCTCACTTTCCTGACCCTGGGGCCACCTCTCTTGCTCTTTCTCTCATCCATGCCACACTTGGCAGATGAGCAGAGGTGGACTCAGCTCTCCTGCTCTCACTCCCTCAAGATTTGCTCACCAGACCACAGTGCCAGTTCTAGTGTGCTACCCAGGTAAGGTGCGTATCTGTAGTGAGGGGCCAGCTCTACCCAGAGGGGTGGGACTAACTCTCCTGCTGCCGTATCCAGCCAGGGGGCAGGGCCAACTAACCCAGGGCCAGTGAAGGGTTGGGCTGGCTCAGCACAGCGTGGTTCCAATGACCCACGGTGGTAACATGCATCATGGATAGATATCACCACAGACCCCAACTGCAGCAGGACCACAGACCCAGACATGGCCCTCAGCAGCATCTCAGCAGAGACATCACCATGGCCACAGTGGCAGCACAGGCTACCCAGATCAGTAAGGCCCTAGCAGCAGCATTGGCCTTGGTTCCCCACATGGTCTCAGGTGCCTGACCAGACCCTGGTCATTCACATGGCCCTATGTGGTAAGAGGAGCCACAGACATGAACTCAGAATCTGGTTTCTGTAAGACTACAAATACAGACATGACCAGATGACACCATAGCCCAGATGATAGTGTAGGTCATTCATTTCAGCATTGCCTTGGTGGCAGCATGGCCCTCAGACACTCCCATGGCCATAGGCTGGAGCCCAGACTCAAGGCATTTGTGTGGTCTTTGGTGGCAACGTGGGCCAGAAACATCAATACAAACTCCAGCTGTGGTAGAACCATGTACCCAGAGATGGTCCTAGGCAGCAGCAGAGGTCAGGATGTCACCATGATCCCAAGTGGCAGCATAGGCCACTCAGATCTGCATGGCCCTCATGGCAGTGTGGCCCTTGAACACCAATATGGTTCCTAGCTGTGGTCTAGACTCCTGGCATCAGCATGGCCTTTGATGGTCTCAGGAGCTATGGACATCAACACAGACCCTGCAACAGTGCCACAGACCCAAACATGGCCCTCAGCAGCAGCTTTAATCCAGATGATATCATGGCCCCAGGTGACAGCACTGGTCATTCAAATCAGCTTAGCCTCAGTGGTGGCACAGCCCTTGAACACGAACAATGTCACAGGTTGTGGTCTATACCCTGAGCATCCATGCGGCCTTCGGTGGCAACAAGGACCAGGGATATAAACACAGACCCCAGTCATGGTAGGACCAAGGACCCCGACTTGGTCCTCAGAAACAGCTAGGACCAGGAAGTCACCATGGCCACAGGTGGCAGTCCAGACAGACTACATGCTTCTGCACATCCCTCAGTGGCAACAAGAGCCACAGGCATCAACAGTCCTACTCAGCTGTTTCAGGGCCTTGGACCAAGATCTGGCACTTGGCAAAAGCCTAGGCCCAGACATCAACTTGCACCCCAGTGGCTAATGGGCCATTCATGTCAGCCTGTTCTTCACCATTCTCACCTATTCAGATCTGCCTCTCACCCAGACCCATGAACCATCTGCCCCCTCCCTCTCTTCCATTTTCCCACCCTGTACTCTCTTACCATAATGTTGTACTCACTCACCATAATGGTGCCCAACCACCGAAAGCCAGGGATCTTGATTACATCACAGGTGATGCTTGGTTGATCCCTGCCCACCCCTACCTGTCCCAACAGCAAGGCATGGTGAGGAGTTGTTGCTTTTCTTCTCTCAAATGCCCAGGCCTAGCAATATTGGGAGGTATTTGGTGTGATGGCACCTGCCTCTGGTTCCAGGCGGACTCCTGGCTGATTTGCCCCCCCCCCTCAACGCAGACCAAGAAGTAAGGGGGAGGACATCTGTGTCCTCTACCGGATCAAGCCTGGAAAGGGTAGAGTTGAATACTAATTTTTTATAATAATAAAAGCTATAAAATTGGGGAAGTATGATAAAAAAGGAAAGAAATCTAGACCCCTGGCTGGAAAGAGAAAATAGGCACCTGCTCAGTTATATCAAGACTTAAAGGTAGACAAATATACACTTGCCTACCTAGGGCTCTCTGCCCACGGCTGGGAGGAGAAAACATGGGGCTTCTCAGTATACAAGGTGCTGGGGGGTTGGGTTCTATTTTGGTGAGCAAATATGTGGTGGGAAATGAAAAAGAGAGACTGAATAGTTCATGTCCTATGAAGAGAGGTGGATCCAAAGAGGTGAAGGTGGTAAGGAGTGGACTGAGGTGGGTGACCTGCTTGCTACCCAGAGCCATGGTGATGTCTGGGCCTGGGCTGCTGCCAAGGGTCATGTCTGGGCTCTGCTGCAGCCATGGTCTGTGTTGATGTCCATGGCTTCTATTACCATCGAAGACAGAGAGAATAGGCTGTACAGAGTTGACCCCACACCACACTGGCTGCAAAACTAGGGAGAACTGACCCTGCCCCTAACTGGCTGTAGCACTTGGAGAGAGCACCTCACCTGGACAGCACAATAGAGCTGACCTTGTTGGCAGGGGCACAGGTGAACACGCCCAGGCCATGAGAGTGGGAGAACTGGTCCTGCCCTACCCATCTGCCATATGATGGCATAGGCAAGAGAAAGATGCCCTCCCCCCTCATCCTTTGCCACCCATGGCAGGCGGGAGAGCTAATCCAACCCCTCACCAACTGAAGCACTAGGGAGAGCAAGCCCTGTACCTGCCTGGGAAGCACAGTGGAGCTGACCCTGTAGACAGGGGTGTGAGTGAGCTGGCCCTGAGAATGTAAGCTTGGGAGATTTGAAACCACCCTTCACCTGCCATATGGTGGTGTGGGAAAGGGAGAGATGCCCCCCACCCGACCTCTTACTACCTATGACAGGTGGGAGAGCTGTCCCTGAGGTCACTAGCCTCTCACTGGCTGTAGCTCTCAGCAGTGTGGCCCCTGCACCACTGTGAGGCCCCTGCACAAGCCCTGAGGTCATGAGAACTGGTGTGCTGGTCTGGCACCTAACTGGCTGCAGCACTCAGGAGAGAAGGCCCTGCACCTCAACTAGGCAATACAGTAGAGCTGACAATGCTGGTGGGGACATTGGTGAACAGCAGAATGTGAACTTGAGAGATCTGACCCTGCCACTCTTCTGCTATATGGTGAGAAAGAGAAGACCCCCCCCTGTTGCCTGTAGCAGGTGGGAGAGCTGTCCCTGAGGTCACCAGCTGGTCCTGCCTCTCAGGCCCCTCCACCTCTTCTGGGCAACACAGTAGAACTGGCCCTAGTGGTGTAGGTGTGGGTGAACTGGCCCTGGTGGTGCAGGTGTGGGTGAACTGGCCCTGGTGGTGCAGGTGTGGGTGAACTGGCCCTGGTGGTGTAGGTGTGGGTGAACTGGCCCTGAGGGTGTGAAAGCAGAACTGGCCTCACCCATTGCTGCTTACTGCACGAGGTGAGTTAACCAGGGCAGTGCTGGGAAGCTCACCCTGTTGCTGGGGATGAGGGAGAGCTGGCAGGTTGACCAACCCAGAAACCACCTAGGACTAGGGCTATGAGTTGGCCCATCCCAACATCCACCCCATCTATGTATGATGTACTGAAGCACATGAAAGGACCAGTCCTGCACACTCAAAGCGGCAGGATCTCCACGACACAGGACAACAGGATATCTCAGAGGAGTCCCAGTGAGGCCCCAGTATTAATTGTGTAGCAGAAACCAGAGTCCTCGAACCAGAGCAATGACTCATTGCAATGAACACTTGCAAGTAAAGATATTTGGACCAAAGGGTATACAGAGTAACTCAATGAGTTACACTACAGCTTTCACAAAGAGATTTTTCTTTTCTTTTAAATTTTATTTTGTTTTGTCTTGGGCGGTTACAAGGGCAGAGAGCAGATGCCAAGGGACATGGAGATGAGAGGGGTTGAAATGCATGATGTGAAATCCATAAAGAATCAATAAGAAGTTGAATTAGGAAGAAAAAAAGCAGTCACATTGTGAAATTTGAAGGCCAATAGATGGAACTAAAAAAAATAATCAACCTGAGTGAGGTAACCCAGACCCAGAAAGACAAAGTATGTACTTATTTATAAGTGGATTTTCACTGTAAAGGATTACCATGCTACAGCCACAGATCCAGAGATGCTAAGTAACAAGGAGGGCTCAAGGGGACAGGGTTTGGAACTCCCAGGGAAGGGAAAACAGAATAGATTTTGCAGGTGGCCTGAGGGCAAATGGTTGAGGAAGAGAATGGGAGGGATCAGGTAGGGAGGTGGACAGCAAGAACACTGGAAGAAAGGGGGAGGGTCATTTCCGGGTGAGGCAGAAACCTAGTGCAATGAAAACTCCCAGGAATCTACAAGGGTGACGCCAGCTAAGACTCCTAATGACAGCGAATATGTAGCCTGAATTGGCCATCTTCTGTGACCAGGCAAGACTTTCAGTAGAAGGGGGATTGGGACACCAACCCAGCCATGAAACCTTCGACCTACAGTCTAGGGTAAGGGGGACACAGAGATTGTGAGAGTGGCCAATCAGTGGCTGGTCCAGCTTGAGATTCATATCAGCAGAGTGAGCCCACCTCTGATACTGCCTGGAGTACCAGGACCCAGAGAGTCTATAACCCAGAAACCTAGGATAAAGCTAAATATGATTGTAGAAAAAAATACGTTAGTGTAATGATGACTAATGATATTCTGCTATATTCATAGATTTGTGCCTAGCCCAATTGTCATCAGAGAGATTTCATCCAGCAACTGATGGAAATAGATGCAGAGACCCACAGTCGAACATTAGGTGGAGCTCAGGAAATCCTGCTGGAGAGAGGAAGGAAGGATTGTAGGAGCCAGAGGATCAAGGACATCGCAAGAAAACCCACAGAATCAACCAACCTTACTTATAGGCACTCACAGAGGTTGAGTCAACAACCAGGGAGCCCACATGAGAATGACTTAGGCCCTCTGCATATAGGTTACAATTGTATAGCTTGATCTTCAGGGGGACAGGTGATCTCTCTGACTCTTTTGGTGACTTTTGGGACCCTATTCCTCATATTGGGTTGCCTTGTCCAGCCCTAACACAAGGGGAAATGCTTACTCTTACTGTGACCTGATGTGTCAAGATTTGTTGATATCCATGGGAGGCCTGCCCTTTTCTGAAAAGAAATAGAGGAGGAGTAGATTGGGAAAGGGGAAAGGAAGGGAGGTAGGGGAAGGGGATACTGTGATTGGGATGTGAAATAAATAAGTAAATATTAAAAAAATACTCACACACTAAAAGAAAAGAGATCTTGCCAAGCATTACTGAAAGATGGCATAACAGACAAAAATAAATAAAAACTTTTTCATAAATTGAAGACTAAATTTTGTATGGTTGTCAATTCTTCCCAAATTGTTTCATAGATACACAAGCAGGCTTTCTGATGTCAAAACTATTTCAAACTACAGCAATCAAAACAGTATAGAACAGAAATCAAGATATATAGATAAACAGATGAAAGTAACATAATTGAGTCCAGAAATAAATCTATGCATATATAGGCACTTGTATTTTACAAAAGTGTGAGGTATGAAGCAACTGAAAAACTGGAGAGATGATAGATATTTTAGTAAATCATGGTGATACCATTGGATGTCTATATGCAAAAGCAAAAACATTTCACACAGGGACACATATCTTTACTCCCAGCACATGGAAGGCAGAAGAATGGAAGATCTTTATGAGTTCCATGCCAGCCAGGAAGCCTGTCTCAAACAAACAAGCAGAAATTACAGAATAAAACAACAAACCAAAATCCCATGCTATGAAAATTTGGGTTGAATATGTAGTTCAGTGATACAGTTCTTCCCTAGCAGGCATGAAACCCTTGGCTCTGTTACCAACATTGAAAAAAACATGAACAAAAAAAGTGGTATTTCCATACTGTAGAATAATATACAGTACTAAAATTACAAGTACACAGATAAATCTCAAAATAATTATGCTGAGGGAAATAAGTCAGGAATAGGGTGTACATGCAGACATGATTCCATTTATGCAAAGGTTTGTGAAATATAACCCAATCTATTGGTTCAGAAAGTGGACCAATGTTAGCTTAGGGACAAGGCTAGGATGGGAGAGAGAAAGGTTGCAAGGGAACTTTTGATATGCTGGATTTATTAATTTCTCATTTAAAGTGACATTTATGCAAAGTTTTACATACATATCACATTAATATGTGCAACTCATTGTATGTTAATTATATTTCAAGAAAGAGTTCAGGAGCATATAGTATATACATTTGTTTTTAAAAATATTGTTTATTTATATATATGAGTACTCTATCTACTTGTACACCTTTATGCCAGAAGATAACAGCAGATACTACTATAAATGGTTGTGAGCTACCATGTGGTTGTTGGGAATTGGATTCAGGACCTCTGGAAGAAGAGCCAGTGCTCTTAACTGCTGAGCCATCTCTCCCATCACCTACACATGTTTTTATAAGTATGTGAGTATGGGGGAATTAGGAAGGGGATCATAACTGTGAGAGAGCTTAAGGGTGGGTAATGTAATATATGTTGCCTGAAATTAGAATGGGGGTATACTGGGTGAAAGAAAGAAAGCAACTGGAGGAGGAGAGGGTGTTGTACAAAGGCTGTTTGCTTGTTCCCGGCTGCTCAGCCCCAAATTAACCACACAGAAACTGTATTAATTAAATCACTGCTCAGCCCATTATCTCTAGCTCCCTACTGGCTCTCTTACATATTAATTCAACCAATTTCTATTCATCTGTGTATTGCCACATGGCTGTGGTTTACTGGCAAGGTAAACCATGTCTGTTCCCGGCAGTGGATACATGGCATCTCACAACTCCACCTTCTTTCTTCCAGCATTCAGTTTAGTTTTTCCCACGTACCTATATTCTGCCCTGCACAGGCTTAAGACAGTTTCTTTATTAACTAATGGTATTCACAGAATACAGAGGGGAATCCCACATCACTTCCCCTTTTTGTTTAAATAAAAAAGAAAGGTTTTAACTTTAACTTAGTAACATTGCACATAACAAAAAAGTATCAAGCAAGAATTACAGTTACAATATTTATGTATACTTTATCTTTGATCATAACTAAGGAAAACTATAACTATAACTATCTATTCTTCAACTCCATCAAAGACTCTGGAATGATATAATATTACCTAAGTAAACAGGAAGTACATTGTAAGCAACTTCCAAAATTCTAGACTTGACAGAGACATCATGCTCCCTGGACAGTCACCCAAAGTTCTTCTGTACCACTGGGGCATCCATCTTCAGCCTATAGGCCCATAGTATCTGGCAGACTTTTCCATGAAGCAGGAAATTTCAAAGACAGTTCCACCTATATTGGCAATTTGTCAGTCACTTTCTTCTGTGTCCTGCAGACTCTTTCATGAAGCAAGAACCATGATGGACTGTCTTACCTTCTTTAGGCAACTTCAACAGTCATTTTTCTGTGGGTCCTGAATGTCCAGTTTATACAGTATGACATCAAGCAGTCCAGGCAAGAGCAGTTTCTTGCCCAAATGACTAACCAACACCATACGGAGCCTCTTTAGTGTCCATCATCCCATTGAAGTAGATTGGTGCTACCAGGAGTGGATGTGTCTCACTGTTATGAAAAGTCCTAAGTTCTTAAAACATTTTAAATGCCATATTCTGAAGGTCTCTGAAAGATTTGAAGAATACCTATCTAACTGAAATATATTTCTATATATCTAGAAAATCTAGCTAACATGACTAGAAGCTTAACTAATAGAGATGATTATCTATTAACCTATATTTCTTAATTATACATTACATTTTGGGGGGTGTTCACGGTGACCTTTTGGGAGATTTTGTTCCATCAAGCCACATTAGTCTGGAAGGTTTCCACAGGTTCTTATCCTCTGTGGAAACAAAAGCAGAACCTCTTTTCCAAACTAGCAAATCCTTAGACCCAAATTTTGAAGTCAAGATACCTTTATGTTGGTTTATCTTAGCAGTCCCCAGAATCAAATATCTCTCTGTAGTCAAAAAGTTCAAAGAAAACACAATAATATACATAATCCAGACTTTCTGTGTATATTCCATCTTTATGTGGCTTGTTTTTCTTTTCTCCTTTTAATCAATGACTGTCTGTACTGTCTCTTTAAAGACTTTTGTCTTTTTTTAAAAGCATTAACTTTATTTTATGACCCTCTATACTCTTTTTCTTCTCTGTCCCAAGCCTACGTACATTTATCCATCACTGTGACCCATTTAGAGGTCTTTTCCATCTGGATTTGTCTTTATTGTATATCTGTAATCCTTTTCTGACCAGGATTGCTTCTTAAAATGCTAAGCCTCTGTGTGACTACGGCCAAGGCTGCTTTGCCTTTTGGCTCCGCCCAGTCCAACATGCCAAAGGCATGTTCACTGCCTCTGTAAGCCTTGCACAGTGCCCCAGTTCCATGTATACAGTGGGTCTATATTGTGCCATTAAGCACTTTGGAAAATGTTGCTCACAAACCCCATTTAAATGATTGGTCTCTTGAAAGAGCCAGGGTTCATGCTGGCAGCATGGCTCATGAAGCCACCATTTCAAAACCATACGGCTTTTTTTCTGCTATTGTTGAATCAGGAAAACCTCTTTTTTAAGGAGCTATGGCATGTCACCAGCAATCAGAGACCATTTGAGGGCAAAAATGCAGCTAAACTTTTTTTTTTTAGTGTCGAGAATTCCTTCCCAAGCCCTCTCAGGTTATGTGGTTTTAGCCAGCACATGTTGGAACGCCAATCTGTTGTAGTAAGGTCACTTGTTCGTTCCTGGATGCTCAGCCCTGAAATAACCACACAGGAACTGTATTAATTAAATCACTGCTTGGTCCATTAGTGCTAGCTTCTTATTGGTTAACTCTTACATCTTAATTTAACCTATTTTGATTAATCTGTGTATCACCACTTGGCTATGGCTTACTGGCAAGGCACCAGCATGTCTGTTCCCAGTAGTGGCTACATGGCATCTCACCACTCTGCTTTCTTTCTCCCAGCATTCAGTTTAGTTTTCCCCACCTACCTATATTCTGCCCTGCACAGGCCTAAGACAATTTCTTTATTAACCAATGGTATTCACAGCATACAGGGGGGAATCCCATATCAAGAGGAGGCTAACCAGGTCAGCAGGAGAGAGGAACAAATTAGAACAAATTATGACATATTGTTGTGGTTGGAAAGAAAATGGTCCCCAAAAGGAGTAGCACTATTATTAGGAGGTATAGCTTTGTTGGAGTGATGTGGCATTGTTGGAGGATGTGTTACTGTGAAAACAGGCTTGAGATCTCATATATGCTCAACCCATGCCCAGTGTCTCATACCACTTCCTGTTGTCTGTGGGATCAAAATGTTGCTCCTTCTCCAGCACTATGTCTGCCTGCATGCCATCATGTTCTGCCATGATGATAATGAATTAAAACTCTGAAACTGTAAGCCACCCAATTAAATGTTTTCGTTTAGAAGACTTACCATGATCATGGTGTCTCTCCATAGCAAAAGAAACCCTCACTGTTAGGAATTTTTCCTAACGCAAGCTCTCTGTCAATGCAAATTCTCAATCAAGCCAAATTAAAAAATATCCAGGTTTAATGGGATTCCTGCACTCTTAGATGGCCCCAAGGGGGAACTGGGAGGCCCCAAACGCGACCACTAGGAGGAAGGACAAGAGACCAAGTGTTCCTCTTTTGGGAGCTCAATTAAATAGGAGTGGTCCTGAACCAACCCCCCCAGGGTCAGGACCTGGCATTCTGGGATTTGGAGTCCAGACCAATACAACTCTCAGGCCTGGGGGCTGGGGGCTATGCTCCCAACTTAACATTCCAGACTCTTTGGATATAAGGATGATAGGAAATTTAAGTGGTAATTGTGACCAACGATTTGGGCTCTCTAGGAAAAAGGGGCATTAACTCACGTCTGGATACTTCCTGTGGTTATAGGGTGATGTGGGGAAGGGGAGAGCTAGGTATTGTTGGGTCCACGCTCAGCAAGAGATGTGGCTGGAAAGGCATCCCATGTGCTGTCAGGCATCTGTTCCTTGTGGGAGGTGAGAAGGCAGGTGTCTAGGAAGAAAATATTGTTATTACCAAAGATGAGTTTGCCAGGATGAGGAGCAGGTAGGCCCTTCATTGTGGCATCTTGGAAAACTGGAGGGTGGAAGGTCCTGTCTGCTGGACAGACCAAGTGTCCTGAGTAGGTGCCCACTTGAGCCTGGAGAGATGGTACCAGCATGGGTGTACCAAGAACTTGAGGATTACCATCAAGGTCCTGCCCTTCGAGGTTCAAGAGACCTAGGAGTTAACTGTTTGAGGAGTACTCTGCCCCTGGGGAAAACGGGGCAGGTTTAGGAGCATTAGGGTATACTGGTGTGGTGGCAAGGAGACAAATGTCAGTGTGTAAACAGAGAAGGGACCTTAAAAGGGAGAGGTAGGGTAGGTACCCCATCAGTGGAGGAATTTGGACTGGGAGGTAACGATTAAGGAGAAAGGGCCTGCCATAAAGCAGCTCAAAAGGGCTCAGGCCCATAGGGGAAAGTGGGGTGGCCCTGAGGTGAGTCAGGGCAATGGGGAGAAGGGAGGGCTAAGATAACCTGAGTTCAATGTAGAGCTCGGTTAATTATTGCTTGATGAATCCATTGGCCCTCTCCACCTTTCCTAAGGATTGCAGATGGTAGGGGGTGTGGAATTTCCAGATGTTGAGAGCTTCTGACATGAGCTCCATGACCCTGGAAGCGAAGGCTGGCCCATTGTCCATCTGGATGGTTTGTGGGACACCACACTGAGGCATGATGTGGTCCAGGAGTACCTGAGTCACCACATCTGCTGTTTCCCTGGAGACCAGAAATGCTTCTATCTATCCCATAAATGTGTTCACAAGTGTTAAGAGGTAACGGAGTTTTTTATGAGTAGGCATATGAGTGAAATTAACCTGCCAATTTTCGCCTGGTTGGTGTCCGCGAAGCTAGTGTAGAGACTGTCGTATGTGGAGAGCCATTTGTGGGTTGGCCTGGGCACACATCTGGCAGGAGGAGTGAACCTGTAAAATATGATCTCGGAGATGGGTGGGGTCAAAAAGGGGCTCCAAAAAGTGGAACAAAGCTTTGGGGAACCGGCTAAGGATTTCTTGACCCAGTAAAGGTGGTGGGCAAGCAGGTATCGCTAAGAAAGAATGAGAAAAAATTGACCTACAAGAATGTAGGGCAATTGCAAAGTTTTAAGTGTGGAAGAACGGGTCCCGTCTACCCTCATAACTGAAACTGGTGAGGGGAACATCAGACCCAGATGAGAATAAAAGTAATGGACTTACCTGCTACCTGCAGCTTTACCTTAGGCTTGGATAGGGTTACGGGATAAACCAAGTCTGGGCAGCGTCAATCCTCTGCAAGGCTGAGAAGTTTGAGGGCTGGCACAGTTTCACTTGCCAATGGTGATGAGGCCGGACTTCCATGGTGTGGCATAGAGGACAAGCTCACATGGGGGCATTGTAATTTTCAGTGTCCAGGTTGCTGGCAGATAGGGCATAACCTCAGAGGAGGTGTAGTGCAATATCGTGCCACATGACCATTTAGGCCACACTTCAAATAGTTTGCCTGTGAGGTTGACTTAGGCTGGGCTCTATCAGTGTAGAGTCTTGTGGTTGGCTTCCCTTGTCCCCATTCCTGTGACCTTAGGGAAGCTGCTAAGGCCTGGGCCTGTAGATTGTTGTAGCTTTGTCTGTTTTCCCAACAGTTTCTCGGGCATTAAAACTTCAAAGGCCATTTTCACCAATTCCCATATAGGGGTTTGGGGACCCTCCTCAACGTTTTTTTCTGAGAAATAAAATGGGTAAGTAGAAGGATTATTAGAGAAGGAACCTAGCTGCTTTTCTATCTGAGAGAGATCTGGAAGAGAAAAGGAAACATAAGCAGGATTGGGAGGGGCTAGCCCAGTGCACAGAGGGTGTCTGAAGGTAGGGAGATGAGATAGGAGGGGAAGCAGAAGGTGGGTAGGGTGGAAGTTGACCTTGAACCAAAGGGAGGGGGTAGACCAGGAAGGAGAGGAATGTGAAGAATGCCGCTCCACAGGAGGGGGTTGAGTCCTGTGGGCCTAAGGGAGTGGGGGAGGGGCCAGTGCCTCTGGTAGCATGGTGCTGTGAGACACTGGCTACTAAGGGAGGGGAGAGAGTGCAGAGCCCAAAATACCATGGACATATGTAAGCTCTGTCCATTAGTCTTTAGGGCAGCAAAAATTTTCAAGGTCCCGGAGATGGTTGAGGCCAAATCTTAGTGAATGGGAAATTAGCCATTTGGGACAGATTTTATTTAGGACAGGTCCAATTTAAAAAGATTTTGTAAGAGGCATTACAGGGCTTTGAACTGCAAATGCCCATTTTAAAGTCTATGCCCAACCTAGAGGCCTAAGTCTATTATAGTGCGTCCGCTAAAATAGCTCTTATGCCTAATGGGGCCATGGAAATTGAATTCTTGGCATCCCAAAACAAACAAATCCTACCTCAGCCGAGCCCAGTCTTGTCAGTCTAGCTGCTGCAGAGATCAAACTCTTGGCATGAGCTCGCGACATCAACAAGAGTCTGATAAAGGACAAAAATAAGATGAATGGGTCTCCCCAAAACCTTATAGCATAGAGAACAAAAAGGACTCACTATGATGCAGCCACTGTAGCCCAGGAGCCATTTTTAGCATGGCATGGAGAGCTCAGGTTGTAGACAAGGGGGCTTTCGACAAGTGGCCTAGGGCCGCGCTGAAAGGGCTGCCCTATCTCAGTGGAGCCTCCAAGATGTTATGATTTTTTTCTAATGAGAGCTCTCTGTTGATGCAAATTCCCAATCAAGCCAAATCAAAAGAAGCCAAATTAAGAAATATCCAGGTTTAATGGGAGTCCTGTGCTCTCGGGTGACTCCAAGGGGGAAACCAGGAGCCGCGAATGCAACCACCAGGAGGAAGGAAAAGGTACCACGTGTTTCTCCTTTGGGAGCTCACATAAATACTCTGTGGGAGTGGTCAGTCAAGATCTCGCATGCTGGGATTTGGAGTCCAGACCAATACAGCTCCCAGGATATTCACTATCCATCTTACTTTCCTGCTTCCTCCATGTCTGTCTGGCTGACACCCAGCTAGCTGACTGACTCCCTTTTTCTCTCTGCCTGCCAGCCCTGCCCATCCTTCCTCTGACTAGCTATTAGCCGTTCAGCTTTTTCTTACACCAATCAGGTATCTTAGGCAAGGAGAAACAGCAACACATCTTTACATAGTTAAACAAACACAACATAAACAAAGCAACACATCGTTACATAATTAGATAATTATTCTGCAACACAAATAAATGCAACACATATTATATTATATCCCCCAACAGAGAGTGAAGTTGAGTCAGGTGACACATGCATAGACAATAGATTACATTTACTATAGGCAAACCCTCAATCTAAAAAGAAAAAAATAAAACCTTTATAATAGTTAACAAACTACTAACTTTACTTTTCAGGCATGGGAATGTCTGTTCTTTCCTCTGAAGAAAATAATAATGCTTACAAGGCAGCTTGCTATAGAAACATTTAAAGAGATAATCACTATTTAGAGGTATGTCTATGTCCTGAAAATGTGTTGACTCCTAAGTGTCAGCATACTACAAGGCTGACATTGGAACATCTTGTATCTATTTGGATATTGGCTTATTTATCAGCATGGACTGTCTTCAGCATGACTTCTAAGGAAACTGAATGTTTCAAGAAAATCCTTCGCAGGGGAAATAAACTACAGATTCAGTGCAAGCCCATCAAAATTCTATGTGTATTTCGAGCTTGTTTTCAAAAATCAGTTGTCCACGGGTATGTGTATTTATGTCTGGGTCTTCAACTCAATTCTATTAATTCTATTGATAAACATGTCTGTTTTGTGCCAATAACCATGCTGTTTTGATACTTAGATTAGTAGTAAAACTTGATGTTGGGGATGGTGACACCTCCAGCAGTTCTTTTATTATTCAGGTATATTTTAGTTTTTCTGCAGCTTATGCATGTGTATGTGTTTCCATATGAAGCTGAAGATTATACATTCAAGATATATGAAGAATTATGTTGAAATTTTAGTAGTATTACTATATTAATCCTACTAACCCATGACCATGGGAGATACTTCTATCTTCTAATATTTTTTCAATTTCTCTCTTTAAAGTTTTACAACTTTTATCACACAAGCCTTTCACTTTCTTACTTGAGGTTATTCCAACATATTTTATATTATTTGAAGCTGTTGTGAAAGATGCTGTTCCCTGACTCCTTTCGCAGTCCATTTGTCATTTGCATATAGGGGAGTTAATCTTGTATCCAGCCATTTGCTGAAAGCATTTATCATCAGTTGAATTTCCCAGTGAATTCTTTTTATATCACTTATGACTACTATAATATCATTTGCAAATAAAGATACTTTGACTTCTTCCTTTACAATTTGTATCCCTCTGATCTCCTTCAGTTTTCCTATTTTTCTAGCTAAGACAACAAGTACTATAATGAATAGTTATGAAGAGAGTGGACAACCTTGTTCCTGATTTTAGTGGATTTGCTTTATGTTTCTCTCCATTTAATTTGATGTTGGTTATCATCTTGCTGTAAACTGTCTTTTATATGTTTAGACATATCCCCTGTATCGCTAATCTCTCTAAGATTTTTATCAAGATGGGATGTTGGATTTCGTTAAAGGTCTTTTCTGCATCTAATGAGATGATTATGTGATTTTTTTATCTTTCATTCTGTCTATATGGTGTGTTACATTTATCTATTTACATATATTTTACCTTCTTTGTTACTCTGTGATCAAGTCTACATGATCATGTTGGATGGTCTTTTTGATGTGTTCTTGAATCTTGCAATAATTTTATTGAGAATGTTTCCACCTGTGTTCATGAGGGAAATTGTTCTGTAATTCTCTTTCTTTATTGCATCTTTGTGTGGTTTGGTTATCAGGGTAACTGTAGCCACATAAAAGAAATTGTGTAATGTTCCTTCTTTTTCTATTTTGTGGAATAATTTGAGGAGTATTGGTATTAACTCTTCTTTGAAAGTCCAGTAGAATTCTGTGCTAAAAAGATCTGGCCCTGGGCTTTTTTTTAGTTGAGAGACTTTTACTGACTGGTTATATTTAACTAGGGTTTATAGATCTGTTTAACTTGCTTACCTGATCTTGGCTTAACTTTGGTAAGTGGAAATATCCATTTCTTTTAGGTTTTCCAATTTGGTGGAGTACAGGGTTTTAAAGTATGCAATTATGATTCTCTTGATTCCCTCAGTGTCTATTCTTATGTCCCCTTTTTTCATTTCTAATTTGTTTAATTTGGATATTCTCTTTTTGATTTTTAGGTAATTTTGATAAGAATTTGTCTATATTATTGACTTTCTCAAAGAACCAATTCTTTGTTTCACTTATTCTTTGTATTTTTTTATTTTATTGATTTCATCCCTCAGTCTGATTATTTTTTGTCATCAATTCCTGTGGGGTATGGTTTCTTCTTTTTGTTCTAGAGTTTTCATTTGTGCTGCTAACATACTACTATAATGTCTCAGATTTTTTTTAAAAAAAAAATGTAGGCACTTAGTGCTATGAACTTGAACTAAGTTCCTCTTAGAACTAACCGCGTTCTTTTGTGCCCCCTAAGGTTATGTGTGTTGTGGATTAATTTTCATTGACTTCTACAGTTTTTAATTTCTTTTTTCTGTCTTGACCCATTTTTCATTCTGTAGTGAGTTGTTCAGTTTCCATGAGTTTGTAAGCTTACTGTTGTTTCTGTTGTTACTGAAATCCAGCTTTAATCCACAGTGGTTAGATAAGATGCAGGATGTTTTTTCAGTGTTCTCCTATCTGTTGAGAATTATGTTCAGTTTTGGAGAAAAGCTCCATGACATGTGGGGAAGGTAGATTGTTTTGTGCTTGGGTGAAATGTTCTGTAAATATCTGTTAGGTCCATTTGGTTTATAACATCTGTTAGCCGCAATATTTCTCTGTTTCATTTTTGTCTGGATGACCTGTCCACTGGTGAGAGCGGGGTATTGAGGTCTCCTACTATCAGTATGTGAGGATCAAAATTTGATTTCAGCTGTAACAGTGTTTCTTTTAACTACTTGTTTGCCCTTGTGTTAGATGCATAGATGTTAAGAATTATAATGCCTTCTTGTATTCTTTCTTTGATGGGTATTTCCTATTCTGATTAGTTTTGATTTGATGTCTGTTTTACAACATATTAAAAAGGCTATGCCAGTTTGTTTCTTAGGCCCATTTCCTTGAAAGATATTTTTCCATCCTTAGTCCCTGAGGTGATGTCTATCCTTGATGCTAAGCGTGTATTTCTTGGATTCAGCAGAAGGATGGATTCTGTTTTTGTATCCATTCTGTTAGTCTGTGTCCTTTTATTGGGGAAATTAAGACCACTGATGCTGATCGATATCAATGAGCCCTATTTGTAGATTCCTGTTATTTTGATGTAGTGGTGGTGGTGGTTGTGGTGTTTATTTTGTGTGTGTACGTGTTTTCTGGTCTGGGATTATACATTCCTTGTGTTTTCTTGGGTGTGGTTAACCTTTTTACATTAGAGTTTTCCTTTTTGAGCCTTCAGCAGTGCTGTTTGTAGATAGATATCTTTTATATTTAGCTCTTTCAAGTAATATCTTATTTTCTCCATCTTGTGATTGAAAGGTTTGCTGGGCATAGTAGCCTGGACTGGCATATGTAGTATCTTATATTCTGCAGCACATCTGTTGTGTTTAAGTGGCCACATTGACCTGAGCTTGCCTTTTGCTCTGGCACCATGAAAACATGAAGATGATGCTGCAGCACATATAAACACTCCTTAAGGATGCTGTGCTTGCTCAATCCTTAATAAGTCTGCCCTAATTGGAGCCCTTTAAATAAGGTCTCAGCGCTGGTGGGAGGAACCCTGGTATAGTTAACTAGAATAATCTTAAGAACTAATATGTAAATTGTGCATTCCAGGGTCCGTGAATAACAACAATATAACCTAGCCATGGTCTTTAACCAAAACCAATTGCAAATTTAACTGCAATATTTATTTGTAAATTTAGCTTAATTTGAGTGGCCAAGGCATTTGCAACCTGCCCTGATAAGGTATCCATTGTGCTAGCAGAAGCAACTGACTGACTAATGGAAAATCCAGCAGCCATAGCCACTCTGGCAGCCACAGCAATGGCTGCCATTATCATGGGATGGGTTGATAAGTAGAGGAACAATCCCTGGCACTGGGACCACCACAGCAAGATCCTCAGGATCCCAGCAACTCTTCAGTTGACAAGCCAGTGTCTATTTGATCTCTTGGCTCTGTCCTGTCTTCAGGCTTCTGGACAGGAAAATCCACAGCATGCACCAGATGCTCAGGTACCCATATTGGACTGTCAGCATCCTGCGGGAAAACACAAACAGCCCCTCTTCCCCGTACCAGTACAGGATCTGAACCACACCAAGTGCCATCTGCTAGATTCTTCCATTTGACATGAGGCATCCTGGAAGAAACTGGCCGCCAATGCCGGTCAGCAGCATTGACGAGACTGAGCATCAACAGTCAAAAAATTTTAAATGTATAAAATAAAAGATAAATGGTCTCTGGGAGTGGAACCATATTCCCCTTTTTTGTTTTATGCAAATAGGCTTTGAGTGTACAATGCATTCGCTCCACTATAGCTTGTCCTTGAGGATTATAAGGTATTTCTGTTTTTATGAGAAACAGATAACTCAGAGCAAAATTTAACAATGCCAGTGCTGGTGTAGGCTGGCCCATTGTCAGTTTTTTACAGTTTTTGGAACTCCCATGTAGGCAAAAGCCCAGAGACAGTGACTTCTAACATCCCGTAATTTTTCTCCTGTATGGGCTGAGGCAAAAATAAGATGAGAATATGTATCCATGGTTACGTGACCATATTGCATATACCCAAAAGAAGGAACATGGGTAACATCCATTTGCCATAAATGATTAGGAGCAAGCCCACGAGGATTTAAGGGCCTCTATAGTAATCATAAGAGTTTTTTTAAGGTCTTTGTCTTATTCTTCTGCTATGTTGCAATACTCAAGCCCTACTGTTGTAGGGTTTCTGAGCTCTAGTGAAGCCATATTTTTTTTTTTTTTTGGCTGTTACTGATTTTGTGTTTATGTTGGTGTCTTGGCATCTGGGTTTGGACAATTGAAATTCTAGGTGCTGATATTTGGTCTTGTCTTTGTTGAGTGACCCCTACCCCAGATTCTGTTGCCCTCTCTACTTCTTAGGAGGGCATTATGACTGTGTTTTGCCTAATAGGGAATTCTTCTGAGATCCTGCCAGGTATGTCCACTGGGATTTCCTGATAAAATGTGTTTCTAAGTATTGGGAGCTGATTCTTAGAAATGGGGATTGTCTGGGGGTAGTGGTAAGGGGGTTCACGGGAGGAAGGAAAATAAAGTGTTCCACTAGGGTCTGCTTAGTCTCCTAGTAGTGCAGGAAAAGAGTGAGGAGAGGCCACAACAGGTAATGTGCTACAGTGAAGCACGATTAATAAAAACTCAGAGAAAGAAATTGGGGTTCAACCTGAAGATCCAAAAAGCAAAGCAGCCAGCCACTGGTTCTCACCTCGACCTCAGTTGGAA
The DNA here is from genome assembly GCA_004026605.1 of Ondatra zibethicus. Taxonomy (NCBI): domain Eukaryota; kingdom Metazoa; phylum Chordata; class Mammalia; order Rodentia; family Cricetidae; genus Ondatra; species Ondatra zibethicus. The sequence continues at coordinate 58,397 of PVIU01006723.1, forward strand.
ATGGTGATCTTGCCTCCAGGAATCTCAGAGTAAAACTGTGACTGAGAGCCTTTTCCTCCTGTTTTGTAATCCTCCCCAGGGCTGGGATTAAAGGCGTGCACCACTGGGATTAAAGGCATGCACCGCCCTGTTTCTATGGCAACTAGTGTGGCTACTGGGACTAAAGGTGTGTGTTACTATTGCCTGGTCTGTAAGACTGACCAGTGGGGCTGTTTTACTTTCTGATCTTCGGGCGAGTTTTATTTATTTAAATACAAGTGAAATGCCACTACCCTACAGAGCTGGGATAAGATATGGGAGGAGATGAGAAAGGTGGTTCTGTAGTTAGCCTACCTTTTTCTCTGACTGGGGTGGCCTGTGGCTTTCCAGGGAACATCTGTTGGGGTTCGGCACGGGAATAAAGTGATGAGTTGGGAAAAGAAACGTTTGAGGGGAAGATCTGTGTGTTCCACTGGAGATGGATGCAAGAAGGGAGGTGAGTCTATGGCAGGCGACTGTCTGCTACAGAGCAAAAGGAGGATTGGATTTGGAGCAGAGGAGGACAATGTGAAGATCTGCCCTTATCCTGCCTGCCCTGGCCTGTTCCTAGGGAGTGCCTGGGGGAGTTGGGGACAGGGAAAAGTAATGAGTGGGGTTAGAAAGTTTGGAAGTGAAGATCTTTGTGATCCGTTGGAGATGGCAGGCCTGGGAGGGAGGGAGGAGTTCTGCTGAAGGACTGGGGATAAGACTGGGGTATTGGATTTGCAGGAGTGGAGGAAGAAGAGAACATCCGCAGTGAGCCTATCTGTATCCCTGGCCTATATGCTCAAGTTAAAAGTAAATAAAAAGAAAAACTCTAAAGGTAAAAATTTAAAAATTAAAACCAAAAGCAGTTTAGGGAAAAATATCCTTGAAGAGTAATAGTATTGGTTATCATTCATCATGTGCTTGTTATGTGCCAAGTACTTTAATAAGAATTTTGCATACATTGATTAATTTCTCTATAAAAGCAAAAGTACAGTAGTTGCACCATTTTGTAGTCCCATTTTGTTTGTGTGGAGAACTAAGGCACTGTAGAGATCAGTTACTTGGGTCATGCCACAAGGCTGTAATAAATCATAGTATGCACTTAATCTCACAATAATTGCTGAAATATATTAGTCATTTTTTGTATCTGAGTTAATATTTGACATACACTACATTATGTGATCCCAATTAATACAATAAAGTAGGTACCATTCCACAGAAGAAAAAACATGATTAAGCAATGTGCCCCAAATCAGACCATCATGCAGTAGAATATATTTGAACCAAGAGGGAAAATGTCTACAAAGTATTTCTCTGTTGGAAGTTGGACCTTTGGTACATGCAGGCAGATTGGATCTTTTCACAATCAGCAGAATGCTGCCTATTCCATGTCGAATGCACGCTTTTGCTGTGTGCATTATTATGACTATGAGATGACTACTCAGCCACAGTTTATAGGCAGTTGAAAGTCTTTATTCCAATTGGCTGGGACCACATTCAGGGGATGTAGGTGTGACCCCAAGTGTTGAGAGCACATAGTTTTTGAAGGCAAATTCCATGTCTTGACATCTAGCTCAGCAGCTGCAGGTGGCCTTAGCAGAAGCAAGCAGTTTAACAGAAGCTAAGATAAGCAGGTGGCTGGAGGGGTTCCACATAAACAGGCAGTTTAACAGAAGTTAAGTCAGCTAGAACACCTTGACCTTTGTTTTCTAGAATAGAGTTGAGATATTTTCTCTGGGATTCTTCATAAAGGAGACCAAACTCCAGCTAAACCTGAAATGGCCTCAGCAAGAAAAGGAGATGGAGAATCATTTGCATTGTCTTACCCTGTCACATTATCTCTCTCTACTCATCCCACCTGTCCAAATGAATACTTAGGCACCAAGGGCACACCGATTACTTCCTCCTTGCTCTCCCTCCACTGTACCAAGCCCAGTTGGACAGGTGCAGTGTAGTTTTCCTGGTCCTTGGCTGCAAATATGTGAGTCTCTACCAGTCCCAAGTAGCATCTTCCACAGGATTTTTTTTTTTTTGATAACCAGAAGACCTCTTAACAAATGTATGGGAATTGTGACAAAGGCTTGTTTACAAACCATCTGAGTCTCATTTAACAGTACCTACTTTCTTACAGATCCATTTCTGATGTTTTTGGCATGGAAAATTCTGTGCAGTTGGGGGCTATGAATAAAATGAGAGTTTCATAGGCAATATTACCCAGGGAAAGAGCAGAGAAGAGCAGAGATTACATTGAATGCCTTGTTTCTTTTTAACACCCACTCAGATAATGTTGGAACAAGAGTGACGTGTTCATCTCCTGCCCTTGACCTGTTCCCAGGAACAGGGAGCTGCTTGTGCTTCTCTCTAGTAGCGCCTGGAGCATAAGCTTCATCTCTCTTATCATCTGCCACCAGTATACATTGTTCCTCTCCTGAGAGCCCCTGCTGGTTTGCACTTGATTCATCTCTTACATCATCGACCCTTGACTATGAGTTTGCCCTCACTAAGCATTTGGCTTCCTATTCCCTTCAAAGTATTCCTGCCTCTTAAATGTGCAATTTGGTACTTTAAAAATATCTGCATGTAAAAATTGTTCTTGAGAAGGCAGTCAGTAGTAGTTTTCACCTTCTTACTTCAATCGCATCTCCATCACTACTGCTTTATTCTTCTGTCTGTTCTCTCGAGCCCTCTGGCTTTTTCATTTCTGCCTTAAGGGGTTCTTGAACATCAGTGCATCAAAATCATTTGAAAGACTTATTCAAATCCAGATTTTTTTTTTATTTCACTAGAGTTTTTAATGCAATGAGTCTTGGGTCTGGGCTGATTTTTTTATTTATAAGAACTGGGGGATGTAACTTGGTTGGTGGAATGTTTCCTTTGTATGAATGAAGTCCTTGTTTGATATCCAACTCCACATAGACTCAGTCATGGTGACACAGACCTATAATCCCAGCAATTGGGAGATAGAAGCTGGAAGATCAGTTCAAGGTCATCTTTTGATACCCGGAGAGTCTGAAGCCAGCGTGGGGTACGTGACAACATGTCTCAAAAATATTTATTTCTGGGGTTGGAGAGGTGGCTCAGCAGTTAAGAGCACTGGTCTTCCATTGAAGACGACCTGGGTTAGATTTCCCATACCCACATGGCATTTCATACCATCTGTAACATTAGTTTCAGGGGATCCAACACCCTCTTCTAACCTCCACAGGCACAAATCCCACATAGTACACAGAGACACATGCAGGCAAAACACCCATATACCAAAAATAAAATAAAACTTAAAAAGAGAATGATTTCTAATACATTTTGTTGTAAGGCTAACACCTTTGGTCAAGCGGGGCATAGTTTGAGAGCCATAGTTCTAGGCCAGCACTTTTCATATTAACCACATCTTTATTTCCATGTCTTCTTATCTAGTCCCTTTCTGGTAGAATGCTTCAGTGTATAAAGCTGGCTAGTATAGCTAAGACCTTTCATCTCTTATGGTCCCCAGGGTAAAATCTGTAGACCATTTTTTGTCAGTCACTGAAAAGTTACAAATTGAATGTGCTGTCTGGAATCAAAATAAAGGTCTTGAACTTATTTCCATTGTGCAGCTCACTGCCTAAATTTTGGAGGCTCTTCAGCTTTCTAGAAGTGGCAAGGAGAAAAAACACCCTCAGAACGTAAAAAGCAATCTACCCGAATAAGCAAAATAGTGTGACCTCTCATATTCATATTCTCTGTTGTATTAGAATGAACATATTTATATTTGTACATATTGGCAGAGGCAAAGGATTGTTATAGAATATTCTTTATATTCCTTTACACTGTGTGAAGATATGTCACTGTCACTGTGATTGTTTTAATAAGAGCTAGATGACCAATAGCTAGGCAGGAAGAGCTTAGGCAGGACTTCTAGGGACAGAGAGGTCTTAGGGAAGAAGAAAGGGGGGTGTCACCAGCCAGACAAGGAAGAAGCAGAATGGGCAGAGCAGAATAAAGATAATTGAGCCATGTAAAAGAATGTAGATTTAAAAATATGAGTTAATTTAAGTTATAAGGACTAGCTAGGAACAAGTCTAAGCTGAAGCTGAGCTTTCATGGTTAATAATAAGTCTCCATGTCATTATTTGGGAGCTGGCTGGCAGGACAGAGAAAGACCCATTAGAGATTGTTATTTGGATATGAATGCTTCCCAAAGGCTCATGTTGTGAAGGCTTTGTCCCTGGCACAGCAATGTTCAGAGTTGGGCCTTTGAGGAAGTAATTGGATCATGGAGGCTTTAACATCATCAGTGGATTAATCCTTAAATGGGTTCATAATGTGATGGCTTATTAGGAAGTTGTAGAGACTAGGAGATGGAGATGGTTTAGAGGAAATAGTTCACTGAGCTGTGTTTTGAAGGCTATATCTGCCCCCTGACCCCATCCTGTGTTTTTTTTCTGCTTTCAGCTGGACAATTAGCTAGGTGGGTTTTCTTCATAATGTCCTGCTTCAGCACTTCAATCCCATAGCACTGGACCTGGCTAGCTGGGAATTGAAACTTCTGAAACTATGATCCAGAATAATCTAAAGTTGTTTTGTTCAGGTATTATACATGCCAATGAACAGCTAACACAATTATCTCTGTGTTTTATTTATGGGCTTTGTGCATTAGTTTTAATGGATAACCACATATCTAAGAAGGCTTGAAGCTAATCTAATTTATAAGTACAAACCTCCAGCACTTAGAGCATTCTTCCAGCACACAAATGGAATTTTGGCGCCCTGTGTACTTTTGGACACCTTCTTAGTACAAGCTAGAATTTGATTCTCTGAATGAATGTTATACTACCTTGTAAAGCCTCCTTTCCTATGTCTGCCTGTTCACAGGCCAACATCAGAAAATTATATCACAGAAAATGGGGCTTAGAACTACCAGGTGTGGCAGAAAGGGGAGGATAATGACATATGCTAAGTAAAGGCCAGAAGGGACAAAAGAAAGGAAAGGGGAAGACTAAAGAAATGATGAATACGAATAATAAGTATTCTTTGACTGAAAAGAAATTAGACTTTTCTATTTGGCTGGTAAACTGCCTCTGAAACAGTTTTAGAACTGAGGTTCCAAGCAATTTTACCTTTTGTTTAATGGGATGCAGTCTTCCAATGATACATTATTTTGAAAACACCACGATCTGCTCATTGGCTTCTGTCTTTAATGTTACCCAAGGCCTCTTCCTTTTTGATTTTTCTGTGGCTACTCTTCTTAAGAAGTTAGTTGTTGTTTGTTTGTCTGCCTTTTAGATAAGGTGTTACTATGTCTCCCAGACTGGGCTTGAACTCTGCCTGCACGCTTCCTTGCATCTCTATCTGGAGAATGTCTAGGACTGCTTCTGCTCACAATTACACCCAGTTCACCTGTGTTGTCTTTTTTCCCTTAGCACTCAGCAATTCAATATCCAAAATGTTTCTCATTTTACATTTCCAATCTGTTTTACTGTATCACGACCAACATCTTTTTGTTGGAGAAAGGAGCCGCTTGTTGGTTCCTGGCCACCCGGCTAGCTTAGACCCGAAATAATTACACAGAAACTGTATTAAATAAATCATTGCTTGGCCCATTAGCTCTAGCTTCTTATTGGCTAACTTTTACATCTTAATTTAACCCGTCTCCATTAATCTGTGTATCGCCACATGACTGTGGCTTACCAGGTAAAGTTCACACTGTCTGTCTCCAGTGGTTTCATGGCTACTCTTTGACCCAGCCCTTCTTTCTCCCAGCATTCAGCTTAGTTTTCCCTGCCTAGCTCTGTTTCCCTATAGTTCTGCTATAGGCCCAAAGCAGTTCCTTTATTTATCAATGGTAATCACAACATACAGAGGGAAATCCCCCATCATCCTTTCCCTCATCCCTGGCTATCATTCAGTACTAAAATTTCATACTCTATGATGAGTAATAAATAATGTTATACTTTTTCCTTAGATGATTTATTTCTCCTATCTATACTTAAATTCAGCTTTCCAGAGACTTATTTTCTTGGTTCTCATTACTCTCTACATCAGAAGTTCTCAACCTGTGGGTCGAGACCCCTTTGTGGTCAAATGACCCTTTCACAGGAGTTACCTAAGACCACCAGAAAGCACAGATACTTACTTTATGATTCATAACAGTAGCAAAATTACAGTTATCAAGTAGCAGCGAGAATAATTTCATGGTTGGGGTCACCCCATCATCAGGAGCTGTTTTAAAAGGTCACAGCATTAGGAAGGTTGAGAGATACTTCTTTACATGCTATTCTTTGGTAATTGTACCTACTCCTGTAACTTCAACTAATATTTTCTTTCCTTTTTTTCCCCTGGGACAGGTTCTTACTATAGTACCAGGCTGTCATTAAGCCTACAGAGACAGGCCTGCCTCTGCTTTCTGAGTGCTAGGATTAAAAGTGTGTACCACTGTATCTAGATCTAAGTATTTTTAATGGCTCTAAATTTTCACCTTTTTCTTCAAATATCATTTCTTTCTCAAAACTTTTTCAGAAACACTAGACTTTTAATTTCTAATAAATTATTCATAAGCATCTGAAGTGTTGCTTCTTTTCTCTATAAAACTTGGCATTGGGTTATTTTTACAAATGTATTTCTTCTATTAGATTCCCAATCTAGTATTTCTGCTCTTCCTCTTACAGGATATTGAAATCTTAGAATCTAACCATTTCGTTGCTTATATTAGGGCACCAAATTATGAGAAACATCTATAATATTTGTTTTCATCTTTTATTCTCTTTCCTACTGTCCCAGAGCTTGTTGTATTGTAGGATTAAAATACCTAACTGCCTCTGGTCTCTTGGACCAGACCAATAAAGCTATACAGCAGTTTATCTACTATGCAATAAGATTAAGCTCTGGATGCCTATATGCTGTTTACATTGATTCTCTTTCTTTAAGATAAATTTTCTCTTTATCCAGACTCCATTAGGCAAATCCTTGTGTACACAAATGAAGTATAATTGAAACTTTTATTATTGGGACTTTTACTTTTATTTTCCACTTAGTTATAGGCGGTAGATTTTACCATGGCTGATCCTCCCAGCTCCTCAGAGTCTTCACAGTCATGGATACTGTCCTAGGTAATGTTTCTAGGGAACAGTATTCAAGGTTAACGCACGCATTTCCCCCACCCAAAAGATTGTGACTTTTGAAAGTGGCATCTTAACTTATCTTCTCATCTCTATTTTTGAAAAAAAAAATTGACATAGGGTTTTTAATAGCCCAGGATAGCTTTAAACTCCCTATGTAGCTGAGGACAGCCTTGAATTTCTGATCCTTCTGATTCTGCTTATCATGTACAGGGATTCCAGCCATACGCCTCTACATTCATTTTTATCTAGTTCTTGGGATTGAACCCAGAACCTTGTGCATGTTACAAACACACTGTATAGATATGACTACATCCCCAAACCTGGTTTCGCAGTTTTCTTAAACATAAGTCTACTATTTTGTTTCTATCATTCATGATTCTCTATTGACTCCATGCATATAGAACAAATTCAAAATTCAGGATCACAGTTCAAGTATTTCTGACTTGGTTTCACTGTTCTTCCAGCTTTATCTCTCACTGCAGCATCTCTAGAATGCTAACTCGGCCCATATTTTTTCTTCATGCTGTTGGTAATGTTAATTCCTTTGTCACACACACTTTCCTCTCATTTTCAACATTTGGGGTCATATGCTTAGAGCCCTAGTTTCTCTACAAAACCTTCCCAATTCTCGATTCTTTTCTTATTGCATGATCCTATAACATTCTTTGATAGTTACTTATGAACTTGTCAGCTGCCCTGACTAGATAGTAAGCCCACTGAGATCATTTGTTTATACTCAACACATTGCCCTGGACATGGATAGTTCTCAACGTTCATTTATATACTGTTACTTAATTAAAATCACATGTGTAAAATCTAATATTCTAGATAAAAATTGATTATAATTCTACATGCTATTAAACAATCAAAACTAGATTAAAACAGGAAAAGCAATCTTCTAATAATTTATATATGACACAATAGGCCCACATGTAGGCCTACAATGCAATGGGAAAACATTCTTCTGAGGATTTTGGAATCAGGCTCAGGCTGTAAGCCTTTGAGTTTGGCCACTACTGAAGCCAAGCTTCAGAGGCACATTTATTGTGTGAAGCAACAACATGGTGAGGGATTAAAGGATGAAATTGTTGATGCAAATCAGGGTTGGTTCATAGAGTTTAGAGGCAAATCTGACTTTATAGACTATCTGGGTTTGAAGTCAAGCTGCCAGTGCTGATGGAATGGTTTGTTAGCCTTTCTGTTTTGAAAGCTGCAGAAGGCCAATGTTACAGATAGATCTGAAACAAGAAAACATCAAATAAAATACAGAGGAGCAGTGTATAAATATCCTGGTGTCTGTTTCTCATGAAATTATCCATGAGGCAGGAGCAGGGGTTTAAGGGATTTACACTGAAGTAAGTTCAAAACTGAAGTAGGATGATTGAAGGATTGAAGAAAATTCAGGCTAAATATCAAAACCCTGTCTCAAAACAAACAAACAAAAACCAAACAAAGCAAGCTATCACATACTGACTTGGAGACAATACCTATACAACTCTTTAAACACAGAGAAACTGAGTTAGTATGTACTAAAACCTTCACCCCTATGTACTAATGTTCATGGTACTGCAAGGGACTTTGCTGAATGATACCAAATGAGAAAGGTAAACATCAACCCAGTTACAAATCCTTCCACCTACAATGGTGTCTTTCCTGTAAGATATGCTGGTACAATAGTGCCACGATGCTTGTGTGAGTAAACAACCAAGATCTGATTTGATTTAAGGCCCACTCCATGAGATGGATTCCATACCCAACACAGCCTGAGTGGTAAGGAACTTGAGACTAGCAACAGGCCAGGGACCTAGGGGAAACCAAGTACTACTGTTCTGCTAAAAGGAAGTATCAAGAAAATGACTCCTGACAACATTCTGCTATACTCATAGATCAGTGTCCTACTTTTCTATTGTCAGAGAAGCTTCCTTCTGCACCAGATGGGAACAAATATAGAGACTCAAAGCTGTACAATGTACACAGAATGAGAGACCTTGGGACACTGAGCCCTAAATTGGATGTCTCCAAAAAATCCCTCCACTCAGAGCACATGGACCTGGGCAAAGGTGTGTGAAAGCCAGAAGGGATGGAGGAGATCAAGGAAACAAGGCCTCTTGAACACAGCAGGATGGATGCACAGAAAAACTCACAGAGACTGAGGCAGCATTCACATGGCCTGTGCAGGTAGGTCTACAGCAGAGGGAGTCCTAGAGCTGAGAGATGTGGGCACATTGCCCACCCCCATCTCTAACCAGAAACTATCTCTAATTCGTAACCACTTGGAAAGGAAAAATTAGTTTTCTCCAAGGCAATTTCCCTGGGGAAGGAAACCACTCTTAAGGGAAGGCCCCATGCCCAGCAGTAGATGGTGAACACTAAATTGACTCAATGCCATCTTTGATGGTTCTTTGTCTCATAATACCTTGTCGAGGTTTTTTTCTTCCCTTACCTCCCAGGGAGAGAGTAAAAATTACATGGAAATCTTTACAAAGAGGGCCACAAGATGGTTCATGGGCTAAAAAGGTTAAAACACTTGCCAGGCAAACCTGAAGATTTGTTCCATTCCTGAATTCCATGGTGGAAGGAAAGAACCACCTCCTGAAAGTTGTACTTTGAACCCTCCCCACCACAAAAATAATAAATAAAAATTAAAGTTTTACAGTGTTGCTCTTCTGAGTGAATTTGATGCCATTGTAGAAGCACATGTTAACTTTTAAGATGTTAAATTAGTAGATTTAAATAAATAAGACCTTTATATTCTTAGTTATTTATTAGGTAAAATATAACATAACATAGCATAGCATAACATAACATACCATAACAGAAATTAGCCTCTAGGTTATCTTGTTTAATTTATGTGCATATAGTCCTGTGAAGTATACAGTATATAATGTGCTACATACAGTGTTTGTGGTCATTTCTATAAAATACTAGAAATCAAGTCTTAGATAATATATTTTTCTGTCATATCATTATTTAGGAAAACTGAATCACAAATATGCATTTGCCAGGACGACTGAGAAGAAGCCTTTTATTCTTGCCAGCTTGCCAGTTCTTGAATTGTAAGGAGCCATATTTGCCACTGTGTGAACAGCAAGGGAATGGGCTTAAACAACTGGATTCTATCAACATGCAAGAAATGGATAGATAACAATGAGAAAATAAGAATGGGTGTGAGATGATAAACATTGACAGCATTCTTTTCAATAAATATGACAATTGCAATATATACATATATAAAATACATACATATGATTCCATTATATGAAATGTCCAAAACTAATTAATCTATAGATACACAAAGTTGATTATTGCCTTATGCTGAAGTTGGGGCATATAGGAGATATGGGGGAATGGGGGAAGTAGCTATTAAGCAATGAAGTGTTTTAGGTTTTTTGGTGTGTGCATGTGGTGTTTTTTATTTTTATTTTTTTCAGAGGGTGATGAAAGTGCTCTAAAATTTATTGTGTTAAGAGCTGTAAAATATTTTAAGTAAATGTACTAAAAACTACTAATTTGGCTACTTTAAAGGGTAGATCATAGGAAATGTGATGACAAATATAGATATATATGTATATATCAATAAAGATGTTAAACTAATGAAATGAAATAATATATGAAACACAAATAACCTGTTTTAGACTTGACTAATTATTGCTAGACAGATATAGATAATATTCTTGTTATTTACATGTTTCTTAGTTTTCATATATTTAATAATTATTTTGGAAAGGACAGAAAATAAACTGCTAAATAAAAGAGTCAATAGTTTTCAATTGTACAGTTGTAGTTCTTCTTTTACAGTGTGTTCATCTTCAAGAGACCGTTTACCGATTTCTTTTTTTTTTTTTTTGACAACCTGAGGTTTGACCGTTTACTGATTTCTTAAGAACGTCTAAACCGAACTGATCATATTGGTGTGCACATGGAATCTCAACACTCTGAAGGCTCAGTCAAGATAACAACATCTAGGTCAGTGCTGCACAGCAGGACTGTCTCAAAACAAAACAAAACAAGCTAAAAGCAACTCAAAACAAGCCAGCGTTTCCAAACAGTAACAACAAAACTCTAAACTTCGTAAATTAAACATCCTCACGAATACTGTGGTGTTTCTTTCAGCCCTCAGCCACATAGGTTAGCAAGGAAACATAAAGCTTGCCTCATTCTGTTCATTCCTATGTTTGTGTTTTAAGAACATAGATTGGAGGGATACCATTCATGATCTGTTAAGATACTCTTGGAAAACACCTTGGAGTGTTTGTTAAACATTAAAGGCTTAGTTTTGAGTATATTGTTTAAAACCACAGGGGGCAAAAAACCACAGCGGGCAGCAACAATTTGGGAATTCACCACCAAGCTTCCCACACCACCCCCACAAGGAGACATTGGCACTGTTGTCTCTTGGGCAAATTTGTGTGGATCTGTGCGTTTCCATTTTTGCTTTCACTCCTAAATCCATTAACATTTATCTCCAAGGAAATAGCCATCAGTAGTTATTCAGTTTGTTGGTCTTTTCCTCCACTGGGACCCAGGTAGCTCCTGGTCCCAGAGGATTTGAGTAGTCTGGAGGTTTAGTTTGTGACCCTACAGCTGTAGGTTTAATTCTTATGTCAGATAACCGGAGATGTGACTGGGTATTGCAGATAACAGTTTTATTATCCTGTCTGCCTTCATTTCATGGATTGCTTTGTTAGTTTCTTTAGATTGCATGCTTTGTTTTTTTGTTTTTGTTTTTTTATTTTTTTCCCCTACATGAATTGCCAGACCCCTCAAGAGACTGGTAATTTGTTTCCTAATCCCAGTCCCTGTGACTGGATTCCTGTTTCATACTACATGATCACATTTCTGTCTGTCTGTTGCCAAAGTTTTGAGACTTTAATTTTCTGTCTGCATGCTGAGATATCCATTAGTGTACTTCCAGAGCTTGGCTGCCTGCCTGTTTGTTACCTGCAGTTACACTCTTCAATGAACCACTTTATCCCGACTCTTCATGGTGGCTACAGGACCTTCTAAATCCTCCTATCCTGCCATAATTACTTTCTTCACTTTCTGTACCTTGGTCTGACTCTGCCTGCCAATGACAGGCACCTGTTAAAATGATATCTCCCAATTTACTTCTAGCCTTTATTTTCTTGGGGCAGTATTTTGCTAATTGTTGTTTATCTGCTGTTCCTTTCTTTTGTTTCCTGTATAGAGTACGTGGGGAGAAATGGTTTGTTCCTCTTAAAAGAGTCTTGGAGGCATTTTTGTATTTCCTCCGGGGCTGCTCCAGTTCCAGTCCCCAGGACTTCATCTAGCTTTAGGCAGATTTGAGCAGTATTGTGTCACAGGGTTTCCTCAGGGGGTGGCAGAGAAGCCAAGTGGAGAACTAGCCAAAGGAGTCAGCTGGACTTTGCTCTGCTGAATCCCTACTAAAGGAAACATCGTTTTGAAAAATCAGTTTTCAAAGTTATTTCAAGTACCATTGCCAAAACAGCTCCTAAAAAGGTTTTGTGTTTTATACCTTCCTTGCTAAAGATCCTTATCAGTGAATGCCACTGTGTCTTACACTCAAATCTGTTTGCATACTGGGAAAAGTCTATGGGGCTGAATATGTTTCCCAATATTATTCAACACTTATGTTCTTATTATTCTAGCATAGGTTCATTGGATCATTGGTCAACAGTTCCAGGCTATTCCACGTGTTGTCTTTTCCTTATGTCCTTTCTTTGTTTTGCCTTTCCAACTCTGATTTCTGATTCAAATTTCAGCAGCACAAGCAACAATTTTAGAAAACTTCATCTGTTCTAGACCTAATTTGTCTCCTCCTTTCTCTTTAGTATGCTATATTTAGAGTCAGTTCTCCAAGTTAGGTAGATAATTTTCTTGCCTTTCACATTTGTCTTAGTGTTTCTAATGCTGTCATGAAACAACATGGCCATAAGCAACTTGGAGAGGTCAGGTTTTATTTCATCTTACACATCCAGGCAATAGTTCATGGACAGGCAGGAACCCATGCTGTGCAGAAACCTGGAGGCAGGAGTTGATGCAGAGTTCATGAAGGAGTGCTGTTTACTCTCTTGATCCCCATAGGTTGCTCAGCTTGCTTTCCTTTTTTTTTTTAAAAAAAATTAATTATTGTTTTTTTTCCAGACCAATCAGAGTTTCCCCTCCCTCCTCTCCTCCCAGTCCCTCCCTCCAACTGCCCTCCCTGCCCCCACCCACTCCTCATTTTTTCTTCAGAAAAAGGCAGGTCTCCCATGTATATCAGTCAGCCCTAGTGTATTAAGTTGCAGTAAGACTAGGCACTTCCTCTCCTATTGAGGCTGCATGAGGACTGTTGCCTACCCCAATTGTCATCAGCAGGCTTCACACAGCAACTGAGGGAAACAGGTGCAGAGACCCACAGCCAAACTTTAGGCAGAGCTAGGAGAATCCTAGGGAAAATGGGGAGAAAGTATTGTAGGACCCAGAGGGTCCAAGAACATCACAAGAAAAACCACAGAATCAACTAACCTGGGCTCATCGGGGATCACGGAGACTGAACTGACAACCAGGGAGGTTGCCTTGGACTGACCTAGGCTTTCTGCACATGTTACAATTGTGCAGTTTGGTCTTCTTGTGGGACTCCTAGCAGTAGGTAGAGGACAGGGGCAGTCTCTGACTTTGTTACCTGCCTTTAGGCCCCTTTCCTTAGCCTGCTTTCTTATAGAACTCAATGGTGGTAGCTGGGCCCTTCCATATCAACCATTAATTAAGAAAATGCTCCACATGCTTGCCCACAGGTCAATCAGGTAGCATTTTCTTAGTTGAGGTTCCCTCTTTCAAAATGATTCTAGCTTGGGTCAAGTTTACATATAACTAGCCAGCAAAACACTTTTGTTTTCTTCTGTCTCACCATTTCTCATTCATTCATTCATTCATCCAAAAACATTATCTTCTGTACTCTTGAACTCACTATGATTTTGCAGGGACTGCCCTTGAACTCTTAATCTTTTGCCTCCACCTCTGAAGTGCTCTGATTACAAACAGGGTCTACCACATTGTGTTTAGCCCTTTGTTCTCTTGTTCGTTGCCTCAAGTAGATTTTAGGTTGAGTGATGGCGGAAATTTTTATATTTAATAGGTTGTTCCATTCTAAGTGTCTGTGTACCACAAATAGTAACTCTAGCAATTCTTAAACTGGAGAATGATATCAAAATAATCTGAAAGTACAATTGTTTTATTGATGAATTTCTTAGCACTTTAATCTTCCAAGTAATCATAAGCCAACTTCCACATATTCAAGCCAACTTAGTCATACAAAAACTTTAATTTCAAGAACCCAGCATAAAATGCTGTCTTCAGCATACTAGCCACTGGCTTAATGGCTTCAACCTTTAAGTTTTCAACCATATGAAACGGTATGGCAAAGCTATGTGCACTCAGTGAAGCTGGGAAGACCTTTCACCAATGTATTTTTTTTTAAAAAGTTGACTACTCTTCAATTCAATTTAAAATTCTGATAATGGCATCTACTAAAATTCAATGCCAGTGGGACAAAGAACAGGGAGGAGACATTACATAGATGACTTATGCTGCATTTAAATGCCAGTGAAGATTTAATCACCAGACTATTTTTATTAGGATAGTTGTTTCACATTTAAGTGGTCTTGTTTGACCATTTTCTGGAAGCCCTGTTATCTGTAGTGTATAGTTTTTTTTTTTTTAAGAAAACAAAACGACAACCAAAAATATCTAGAGCTTCTCTAGGAGGAGATACAGCAGTTCTGACACCTCTTCTTCCCCTTGTTTAAATCTGCTTTGCATCTAGTTTGATGATAGCCACATAATATATGCTTAGCAAACACTTGTTTACTTTTAGTTGTCCAATGACTTATAAATATTTTGTTGTGACCTTGGAGTTGTTTTTTTTTCTCTTTCTTCTAATTTGTGTTTAATTTTTCTATGAATGACAGACTATTTAGATGAGAATCCTGGGATAATGAATGTCTTTAAGGTCAGTCTGAAGAAAGATACTTTTCTTTCTTCCAATAGCTGATTTGGGACTTGACGAGATACTCATGACAAACTACAGGGAGAGACTGGGACATCAATAGGTCTAAAGTATCCTTCTGATACTCTAGTTGATGGGAATACCTTCTTTCTTTGGTGACAGAAAAAAGACATCCTCCTCCCCTGCCCCCCTACCGCCAGCCAATTTGTGCTTCACAAGAAGGAAAAAAAATTACAGGAATGTAGGTGAAGTGAGATCAGCTAGGACAGCAGTTGGTGAAGGGCTAGGCTCATAGTTAAGGGACAAGTATCCTTGCCTGAGGCTACTGTTTTCTTTTTTGTGTGTTAGTTTCCAAGAGAGACCCATGACCCTGATTCCTGAAAAAAAGAAAAAAATGTTTCTGCTTGTGTATTTGGTTTATAATTTACTTTTCACATTAAATAGCGCAAAATGCTAAAAAACAAATGGCAAGACTTAAGACGGGGTCTTAGATAGCCACGACAAAGCCAAATGTAAGTCACATTAGGAACACACTTTTCCACCTTTGGTAAAGATTACAGATCTTTTATAGGTGTCCAATTGGTTAGTGAATGGAGCTTAGTGTAGGCTGAGGACAGTGAAAGTCAACATTGCATTCAAAACATATCAATTTGGTTTCAAGTCCATATATACATGTCATAGAGAAATAATTCATATTATAATATGAACCAGTTCCCCTCCCTCCGCTTTTAAAAATGACAGTGGTGTGTATAAGTCAGAGGCTTCATAATCATTCAGATAACAATGTCCAATTGTTACCTATCCTGTTTCTTATTTTATTTATTTATTTGGTTTTCTGAGACAATGTCTCACTATAACTTTGACTCTCTTGGAACTTGCTATGTAGAGCAGGCTGGTCTCACATTCATAGAGATTTGCCTGCCTCTGCTTGCTCAGTGTGCCAGTATGCCCTGCTGTGTTTCCTCTTGCAACAATCCTCCACCTTAGTTTTTGTTTGTTTAAACTACGGGGTCTTTGCATATGCTCTCATTGGTTCTTTTTATTTTTTTTTTTTTTTGGTAAGGCAATCTGTCAGTAAATTTTTGCTAAATACCTTTCCCAATATCCTGAGAGTTTCATGAAAATAAACTACATTTGTAGTACTAGGTTGCTCGTACTTCATGACTTTAAGTAGACTTTTAACAGTTAAGTCAAACCTTAGCCTTTTCGAGAATGTGCTCTTGAGCCTCTGACATATGTACTGCATGCATTCCCTGTCACCTATTTTTGTCCCATGACACAATTCTTTTAGCCTTTTCTCTTCCAGTAACCTAAAGGACAGAAATTAGGTCAGCTTTAGCCCTCCAACATAGAGAACTTTTTATACCATCTGGCATAAAAATGTTTGCTGAACAGATTATTGTGCAATGTTTAAACTTAGTGGCCACTCGCTTTGACCTATACCCACATTTCTTCTACAAGAAGTATGTCAAAATGTTGGCTATACCGTTCATTATCTTTCTGCAGCACCTATTATTTTTAAACTCAGTACTTTAGGTGGTGTGACATTTAGATAAATTCAATTGTGTATGTATGTAATGACTCAAATTCAAAATACACATCAAATTCAAAGTTAAGCATAATCTTCAAGAAAGCAAATGTATCTTGGAGTTTCTGTTCATTGTATCCGAGAGCATGCCCTCCCGTGCTGCCGTCCTTGGGTAGCTGGCTACTTCAGGAACAGAGACATACTGCCAGCACGATTAAAATGAAACTTAATGATAAAAGACAAAGCTGGTATTTGAGCTCTTTTGAGATATCTAAAATCCTTTCACTCCACTGTTCGTTATTTGCGTCATCACACCTGTATGATGGTCAAATTCATCCTAATAAATGCTCACTATATTCATTCTGACACAAATTCATTTCAGTATAACGAACTTCAAATTGAATTGTATTAGGCCTAAAGGACTCACAGCCTAATGTTAGCTTAGTCATTAACAGTTATGGGCACGCTTATGGATTTGGTGTTTAAGCTTATATTACAAGTGGCTTTCCCAACACTTGGTCCCTAATTCTGTGATGGTTTGGTGGTTCTTTCAGACCCTGCTTTTGTAAGGGATACTTTGAAAAAGAATGGGGAAATCTAGTTCCTGAGGATGAAACAGGAGGGACCGCACCAAGGGCTGAGGAT
Source organism: Ondatra zibethicus (assembly GCA_004026605.1). Lineage (NCBI taxonomy): Eukaryota > Metazoa > Chordata > Mammalia > Rodentia > Cricetidae > Ondatra > Ondatra zibethicus. The sequence continues at coordinate 75,642 of PVIU01006723.1, forward strand.
TTATCTTTTAAATAAAGCTATGACACACAAGATCTTATTGACTCTTCACAATAACTCTGAAACTAAACTAGCTTGGGAAATCGCAGATAGGACTCAGTTCAATGGTAAACTGTAAAGAGGTGCTTTGGTTAAAGAGCTTAATATCACCCCAAGGATTACTTGGTGAGGGACTGGTGGCTTTAACCACTAACAGCCTGGAAAGAAAGCACTGACTGTATTTCTTTGGCCACAAAGCAATCAAGGCAAACAGAAGCACCCACTCTTTCCACTTTGACCCATCCAATCTGTCTAGGCAATTAATCAGAACTCCCAGTGGTTTTCCTACACGTTGCCAGTTGCCTTGCTAATTAAACCTTCCCACAGAGTAGCAAGAGCGCAGCCCCTAAGGGCTCTCTGACTAAGGAAGGTGCTTTGACTAACAGTAGTGAAAGCTTGAGACTCAGTAGGCCTCCTCAGTAAAATGAAAATGAGAATCCTCCTCACTCAGTTTCCCTATCTCTAAAATGGGCTCCCCTTTATCCGTCTAGACTAGTTCTCTTCCACTTGGTACTAGGCCAATCAGGAAGTGAAATCAGTGCTTAACCACAGCAGAATGTCCTCTGTTAGGCTCCAGTCGCCGCTCCGGGCATGCTCAGTAGCCCGGCCGGCTCAGCACCAGGAGTAGGAAGAGGCTTTCTGAGGCGCCCGCCCGGGCGACCCACAGCGGGCACTTTGATGAATCACGTGTGTTGAGGCCTTCTTAAAGAGATAGGCACCTACTTTTCCTCCACCCTAAACACCGCCCTGAGGGCGGAGGCGACCGTGGTGATTGCAGCTGCTTAGGGGCAGGGCTTGCCCCAGCGCTGAGTGCTTGCACCGGAGTGGTTGCGTCGGGGTTGCCTGGGATTGGGGAGACCCGGGGGCCTGGGAGCGGCGCTTGGCGGGCAACCCTCTCTGTCTGTGGGCGCGGGACATCCGGAGCGCTCCGAAGGGCTTTTGCCCTTGAGGAGACGTGGGGTTCCAGGGCGGCAGGTGACAGGGCCAGGGAAAGATGGAGCAGCTCGGGGCGGCGGCGTCGGGAGCTGGAGGCGGCGGCGAGGAACCCAGCGTGGGCCGGAGCAACAAGCGGAGCGCGGGGAACCGGGCCGCCAACGAAGAGGAAACGAAAAACAAACCCAAATTGGTAAGTGCTCCCGCAAACCCAGCCGGTCCCGGGGACTCGAGAGCCCCGAATCGTCCTGCCGTGGAACACGCGGGGGACCCGGGCCCCCCTCCCAGCTGCAACCGTGGTCTCGCCGCGCAACTCGGGGAACGGAGACGGCGTGGGGGGCGGAAGAGCACCCTTTCTCCACTTAACCCGGCCCTCTCTCGTGTCAGTTTGCGAAGGAGAAAGGCCCCACCCCGACATGGGGACACCCCTCTTCGCGTCCTAGAGTACTGGGTAGGGCTGTTTGTGTAACTTGTGGGCGCGAACCTTCTTTGCGGGATTCCATTTCCCTCCCACCTCTTGTCAGTTGCTGTTTGGCCTCTTAACACTTGGGGTCCGGGGCAAGGGAAACCTACTTCCTCTCCGTTTCGAGCACATCGCAGCCCACTCGTAGCTACTTAGATCAAGAGAAGCACGACATAGGTTCCCGGTCCTTCGACTTTGCCAGAAATCCAAGGAAGAGGCGCCTGCCTGCGTGCGGAACCCCCACCATGTGCTCGCCCAAGAAACATTTCCTTGGAACCTTGTGGCTTGAGGGGAGCTTGAGAGTTGGAGACTAGGCGAGGTCCTCCACCCCCGACTATTCCGACACAGTGTTTCCACTTGGTTGAGAATGCTCAAAAGCAGTTATGTGCCCTGAATGTGTCTGACAGTCCTGACAGTGTGGACCAGTAGCAGTAGTTCATTTCCTGCTAAAAGACATGAAATCTACGGGGCCTGGTATTGGGTTGGGAAATACTGGGGTTTCTTCAGCTCATCAGTTAAAAGGGTTCCTCTTTTTTGTAAACTTTCTAATTTCAGTGGAATGTGGAGAAAGGGGTTTCCAGCACAGATTCAGCAAATAAACTTTTCAGCCTCTCATGAGCCTTTTGAAACAGAAGATTCCCAGTCCACTTCCCAAGCACAAACCACATGTTGCATGTCTATATTCCAGCTGTAAGCAACAACTTGATTATAATAGAAGAGAGGGTGAGACAGTGACATGCAACTCAAACCATTTCCTGTGGCATCTGGCCATTTGGTCTGGACTTGCACTTCTCTTTTGGCTCCTATTTGCTTTCCTATTACAGACTGTCGATACAGGAAAACAGGAGTCAGACATTAGGACATATCCATTATGTGGGGAAAGACTTGTGCTAGATTAATATTGCAAATTTAAAATCTCATCAATCCCATACAAACCCCAGACAGATCTAGAAATCACTTGCTTAATGTGTCCTATTACCCCCGCGTTTACAAATAAAGAAACCAAGTCACAGCCCTTTTGACTCTCTGTACTGTCTATGAGTGCCTGCACCATAATGAATTCGAGAAAACCGTTCTCAGTGTATTTCTAGAGTTGAATGAATTTAACTTGTTTTTGTTTATTTTTTTCTTTTTGAGACAGGTTCTTCCTATATAGTCCTGGCTATTCTGGAACTTGCTATGAGTATGAGCTACCACGGCCAACCCAACCAAGTAGTCAAAGTTTTAATGATGTGGCTTTGAAATTTACCAGTTTGTGGTAAAAGAATGATCTTACGTCTATCTCCCCCATACCTGTCCCAGTACAAACTGGACAGCAATAAAAAGTTTAATTAAAAAGAAAAGTTAAAGGATAGTTTCACAAGTAGTTTTATTCATCTAGTAAGAATCTTCCACTTTGGAGGACGCTAAAGGAAAAACATTTATCTCAATTAGTAAGAACACCTTGGTAATATTCTTCCCACGCTTTGGCTGTTTGTCCTATTTCCTCTTTCATGTTTTCCTTGATTTGACAAGGTAGCTAGATGATTATGAGATAGCATCACTTTCAGTTCCCAGCCACCTTCACTGTTCCATAGTGAACATAGCTTGATGCAGTAGATCAAGTATTGGAACCCAGAGCATAATACTGACATGAATTTTCTTTTTCCCTTTCAAGTATATTTTTGAGCTTTACATGATTTCTATAAACCAACGTGTCACACTAATGAAAACAGGAATGCAGTATGGCACATTTTAAGACAAACAGTTTGACCAAACAATATGATTTGGTAAACTTTTTAGGGAAGAGTTCACCTGAGATTCTTAACTTAAAGTTTTGCAAGTATAAGACTTTAGGCTAAATTTTAAAACATTAATGCTATATATTATGTAGACTATAGTTCTCAATTATGAGTGTGTGTAAAGGAGTTCTGTGTGATTATAAAACAGCCATATGGCAATAGAAGTTATTTATCTGGGTTATTATGCTGTTAGGGGTTCAAAACTCTTCAAATTATATGACAAAAATTGGAAATGTTTATTTTTCTTGGTTTCATGCCTTTTGTTAAGTTTCTTACAACCATCTGTGACTTGTAGAAAGAAAAAGAAACATTGCAGTTCAAAAGACAGCAAAGGGCATGGCGGTGGGAGAATTGAGGAGTCTGATGAAGGGAGAAGAGAAAACACTGGGGACAAGGAAGAGACATACAAGGAAATCCTGCTGGGATACTCAGGAGTCAGAGCCAGGCGGATCTTTCTGAGTTCGAGGCCAGCCTGGTCTACAAGAGCTAGTTCCAGGACAAGCTCCAAAGCTACAGAGAAACCCTGTCTCAAAAAACTAAAAAAACAAAAAGACCAAAACAAAACAAAACAAAACAAAACAAAAAACCCCAAAAAAACTAAAAAAAAAAAGTTTAGGTCACAATATCTATGCACTGTTCAGCCATGACAGAAGTTTCTGCCATGTTAAAAAATTAACTGTATCACTGTAGTCTACTGGCTTTTTTTTAAACTATTAGACTTGTGATGCAATTGCATTCATTTAGTTGCTCATGGATCTGGAAAAATGAGAATATAGGGTATATTTTTATAGGCAAAGTGACAGTTATTTATATTCTCAGCTTATTGATGGCTATCAGTGAGACCTTTTTCACATTGGCCATTCAGAACTGTAATGACTTCTGTTTAAGCTTATTTGAGTCAAATCTTAACAGAATTTATTTCAGTTTTTTTTCAGATATGTATCCTTCTAATGAGTCCTCCTATATCCATCCATCCATCCACCCACCCCTCCATCCATCCTCCCATCCATCCATTCATCTTTCTATTTGGGGAGACAGTTCTTTCAATAACCCAACACAGTTTAAATAAAGTATTAATATTAGAGTTTTGGATTTTATGTAACTTTCCGGTTAGGCCAAGATTGTAACATGCTATTAACCAGTACGACTCTTAGATTGATTAGTAGTTTGATATCAACCATGGCTTGTATTTTGTTAAAGTGAATGGGAGAGAAAGTACCCTAGAGAAGTGTAAGGGAGAAGCTCTGTCTTGTGTCTCACATATTTAAAGCAATTCTCTCAAGCATAGGCGAGCAATGTTGGAGCTAGAGAGACAGTTCAATTGGTAAAGTGCTTGCATGCAAACATGAGGAGCTGAGTTTGATGCCCAGCAATCTTTTATAAAGCCTGGTCTGGTAGCAAACATTTGTTATCCCAGTGCTGGGGGTAGAAGGAGACAGACCAGTCCTGGGAGCTTCTAGGCCAATCAGCCTAGCCTAACTAAAGGGGTCCCAGATTCCTTTGAAAGAGACTTGTCTCAAAAAAGGAAGTACCTTCTGATGAATGACCCCCAAGATTGACCTCTGGCTTCTACAAATATATGCATACATGTGCAAACACAGACACACCCACACATGAGCGAGAATGATGAGGACATTTTTAAGGTGTATCTAAAACCTCCATCTTCCATTATAAGATGGTAGATATAGAGTAGCTTGACATTATTTGAAACTTTTGTATTTTGATTTTCTGCCTGTATAATTTCTGAAGCTATTGCTTTTTTTGATAGTGAAATTAATAACTTGTTCTGATATGCATAAGAGGTAGATTGAAGCCAGAATTAGGATGTTTAGCTGTTAACTAAAACTCGTTATAATAGCACACTAATATTCTGGTTACTATGTAACTGAGCATTTGGCTATTTTTTTTTACAGTTGATGAATTATGTTTTGATTTTAAATAATTTCTGAACTTAATGGTTTATGTACAAAATTTGTTTACCAAGTACTAACCATAACTTCCAAGTTTGGTGAAATGAAAGTGCTCATAGTCAGGCCAGGCATAATGGTGCATACCTGTATTTCCAACATTCTTGAAGTAGGAACATCTCACATTTGAGGCCCACCTGGGCTCTAGAGTGTGACCTTGTCCAGTGAAGCACAGAGGGGAGGTAATTGTATGTGAGTGTTATAAAAATGTCACAAAGGAGCATTTCAGTCAAATTGGATTGGATTTTGTTTTTCCATGGTGTTTCTAGACACAGTTTTTCTGTGTAACCTTGGCTTTCCTGGAACATGTTCTGTAGGCCAACCTGGTCTCTTAACTCAGAGATCCACCTGCTTCTGTCTCCCAAGTGCTGGGATTAAAGGCGTGTGCCACCACTGCCCAGCCAAACTGGATTTTAAAAACTGTATCTTTATGTATTTATGTATTAAGGTACAGGGCCTGCTTTTGTGAGTGCTGCAGCTGAGGCAGTGCTGAGGAGTTCAACCATGCTGATGGGGTTGGGGGAGAGCTGGAGAGCTGGAGAGCTGATGAACCCTGCAGCCACCCAGGCCCAGAACAAGGGCTATGTGTTGGTGCACCCCAACATCCACCCCATCTATGATCTCCTGGAGCATGTGAAGGGGCTGGACCTGCAGATTCAAAACTGCAGGATCTCCACAGCCCAGAGCAACAAGACGAGTCCCAGTGGGGGCTCAGTATCATAAGTGTAGCAGAAGCCAGAGGCCTCGAACCAGACCCATGACTCATTGCAATGAACACTTGCAAGTTAAGATATATGGACTAAAGGGTGTACTGTGTGACTCAATGGGTCACACTACAGCTTCCATGATGATATTTTTCTTTTTTTCCTTTTCTCTTAAATTTTATTTTATTTCATTTCATTTCATTTTTGGAGGGGAAGGTTACAAGGGCAGATATGAAGGGATGGGAAGATAAATGGGATCAAAATGCATGATGTGAAAGCCACAAAAATAAATAAAAGGTTCAAAAAAGAGAAAGGCTTATAGTAGAAGACATGTGCACCAAGGCGTGAATAGGGCTTTAAATGAAGAAAGGGGTTGGGGGTGGGAGGTGAGGGATTGGAGTGGGAAAGATATTCTACATAAAAGTGGCAGAATATACAAAGATAGATGTAGAAATATGCTAATAAAGAATGTTCAAACTAGATACGAGTGGCTGAAACAAAAATATGGCAGACACAAAAAGAAGTTATAATTATTAGTGAGTCTGGCCACAAAAGGTTGGGCTCTAGGTCACAGTATATTTTTGTGTCTCATGTTGGAATTTCACCTTTCTTTCTGAAAGTCAGAGTAAGTTGTTGGAGAGATTAAAATGAGAGTTCCCCGATTAGACATGTCTTTCAGAAAGAAATTTATACCTGAGGAGAATTTCCTACAAAGGGAGGCTAGAATGGAGGGAGGAAGGGCAGTCAGGAGAAACAGAGTGGCCTGGTGGAGTTTGCCATTTAGAGTCCTGGGTTCCAGTAGATTCTCATGTTTGCCCTGCATCCGCATTTCTTTATCCCTGTAATTCCCATTTCATCTCCCTCCTGACACCACCCTGGGTAGTCTCACTAAGTTGGAAGCATCTTTCTTGTTTGCCTTTAATGAATCGCAGTGCTTTCATAGCCCAGGTTGGTGCTCTTTTCCTTTAAACCTTCACTGTTTTTTTTTTTTTTAAGATGGGTTTTCATAGGGCTGGAGAGATGGCTCAGAGGTTGAGAGCACTGACTGCTCTTCCAGAGGTCCTGAGTTCAATTCCCAGCCACCACATGGTGGCTCACAACCATCTGTAATGAAATCTGGCGCCCTCTTCTAGTCTACAGGGATACATGCAGGCAGAACACTGTCTTCATAATAAATAAATAAATCTTAAAAAAATAGATGGGATTTCATTTATTCCATGCTGGCCTTAAGCAGCCTGTGTTATTCAGGGTGATCTTGAACTCCTTCTGCTTCTACTTCAAATGCTGAGATTACGTGCTTGCATGCTGTATCTGGTTTATGTGTTGCCGAGGACTCAACTCAGGGCTTCATATGTGCTAAGTAAGCACTCTTATCAACTGAGTAACATCCCCAGCCCCAAATTTTTACCTTTTATGTGTTATAGTTTTTTTTTTAGTATGTACATGTGTATATTATCAAATGAACTTTCCTGTTCATTCTCCTGTTCCTTTTTGGGTTTGCATTAGTTCCTTGTCTGATCTTGAGTTCACTATGTAGCTCCTGAGGCTGGCCAATACCGGATCCTGTCTCCCTTCATATCACAAATGTGTGGATTATGACCGGAGCCTACATGCCTGATTCCTTTTTCTTTTCTCCGAGTTAGAAGTTCAGACAACCTCTTCAGGGTCATGAGAAACTCTCTCCTCCCCTTGTTTGTTTAGATTCTTCTGATGTCAGAGCCAGAACTCCCATGCAGAGAGATTGTACTGACATTGCCAAGCACCAAGTAACAATTTGCTGTTATTACTAGGAGTCTTCAGATTAATTTAAAAACGATATGGACTGTAGAGTCAAAAATTCTGGGTTTCAGTCTCCTTTCTGTCTTTTATTTGCTTGTGATCTTTGATGAGCATTAATACCAGAAATTTCAGGTCTTTAATTAATATCTGCCAGTCAGAGATATGGTTTCCTGCCCCGAATACTAGTTTAATTTTCAAGACAGGGTCCTGCATTTCTGTTATCCAGGCTATTTTTTAACTCCTGATCCCAGGTGATCCTCTTGTCACTGTCCCTTCAGTAGCTGGAACTACAAAAACATGCCACCTTGTCTGTCTGATTTGCCAGACAAAGTGGCTTAGGTAAAATACAGTAAACATTAAGAACACATTTAGGAAATTCTATAATGTTATAGCAATACGTATTACTGTTAGCCCCTTATATCACCTGAATCAAATGTGATTATGGAATTGGGGCATAGCTCCATGTTAGAGTGCTTGCCTGGCAATCATGAGGACTGGGGCTCAATCCCCAGTTTTAGAAAAAATATTGTTTGTGCTTGTTGAATTTCATGTCAGTTTTGCAGTTTGAAATCCCTAATATTGTTATTGTATAAAGTGCCATAATCAGGTGTTTGTTGATTGATTCCTTGTTTTCCTCTCTAGTTCCCTTTGGTTTTGAAGCATTATATATTCTGTCCTTTTACTAATCACCCTTTCTTCGGAGTGATTGTAAATGTGAACTTAACTTGTTCACTCAAGTTTTTTACTGTTTTTTAAATTTTAGATTAATTTATTTTATATTATGTGTATGAGTGTTTTTGCTTGCACATATGTATGTGCACCATGTATGTGCCTGGTGTGTGTATAGGTCAGAAGAGACTATCAAGTCCATTGGAACTGGAGTTTCTTAGGGTTTTGAAACCACCATGTGGGTGCTAGAAAACAAATTTAGGTCATTGTAAGAACAATAAGTGCTTCCAACCACTGAACCATCTCTCCAGCCCACACTCTAAATTTTTAAAGAACATGTTTTCTTTGAATTGATCAATTTCAGGCATTTAAAATTTTTCTTAAAAAAATTCAGTAGGTACGTATGACATTCTGGCTTGTCAAGGAGCTTAGTGATCTTGTACAAATAAGGAAACTGAGTCATTCAGGTGTTATGGGGATTGACTTAGAGGTAAGTTTAAAAAGTGTCACCTCTATTGTGGAAGTTATCTATGGCACTGAGTCATTATGCTTCAGGGACTCTTAAAAGTAGAAAGCTATTCAATCTCTCACTTCTTTTGTTCCTTTTTGAACAATTTATAATTATAAACCTCCTTAGATTTCACTGTAAGTACTAAGAACTTTGCCAGTAGCAACATGTCATTTAAGTGAAATCTTATTAATTTCTAACCTGATCTTAAACAGCACTGTAAATACCAGCATGCTCTGAAAATAGTTATAATACTATATGCTAATTTATATGAATCAGCCCACCTGATTAATATATTAATATGTAATAATTAATATATTAATGCATAGCCTTAGCATTGAAATTGTTATTATCAAAGACCCAGATTTTTCTCATTTCAATTTCCTTCTGTCAGATTTAGGGTCTGTGTTACATTCTTTTTTTTTCCTGAAGACAGAAAAAGCTAAGATGATGGTTAAGTGACATAAAAACATTGCTGTAATCTTGCAACCTAACTTGGTTTCATATGGATGATAGCCATTGTGGAAGACAGCTCACAACTGGTGCATGGAAAGGTGGATATATATTTTCAGATGGTTGTTCATTGTGAACCTCAGAAACAGAAAGAAATGTGTTCTCTCCAAGTTGAAACTTAGGACCTGATCAGACTGAATCTGATTTTACTATTGAGTGATATACTTTGTAGTTTTAAACAAAACCTTAAACAAATCTAGACACTTGCTTTGTGTGAGGTGGCCTGGGGAGGAAGATATTGGTCCCCTTTTTTGTCAAGTAATGTATAAAACATAATTTTTAACTCATCACCATTTGTGCTGTCCTTGGTTTAGTGAAGATTTTACTGAATTATTCTGGGAAGAGGGTGCTCCATTGCTTTAAAAAACATGAGTAAATTAGCCTCCCATTTTTATTGTTTGGTCTCTATAAAGTGGTGCCTCTCATAAGTGAGAAGCTTTTAATTGTATCAGACAACCTATGTACAACTCAAACACAGTATTAGGAAGAAATTAATTACAAATGGCCATTGACTCAGTCACTGGTAATTGTGATGCTTGCCTAAGGGACAGGAGGATTTGATTACAGTCCTTTATTTTTGAGACAGAGTATTATATAGCTCAAGAAGGTATCAGACTGTCTATGCAGTTGAAGGTAAGTCTGAACTCCTTATTCTCTTGTTTATGCCTCCCGAATGCTGGGATTACTGGCATGTGCCACTAATGCTCAATTTATGAGACATTAGGAATTAAGCCTATGACTTCATGTTTGCTAGGCAAACACCGTACCATCTGAGCTACTTTCTTAGCCCACAATCTTTTTAAAAAAGCTATTTGTTGTGCTGTGATAGTTGTCTATAGATAGCCACATGTTTTGATAAATGTCCATCCAACATTTTGAGGAATTTTTGATTTACCCCTAATTTGTTGGTCTCTTTATCCAGAGAAAAGTAAAACTAAGTTGAAATATTTTAAAACAATGCAAATAAAAAAGAATGTAATATGAGATCCTACCGTTTATCTATTGTCCAGATAGAGTGGTTAGACCTCTAGGATTTCTAAATTTACTTTATCTGTCCTTTGTTTTTCCCTTGCCAGAGATTTTAGTTCACACTCTGACTATCATGTCATTCTACTCCTACAGACTTCACTGTGCATCTCTATAAATTACTGAATTCTTAAAAAGAGTCACTATGCTTTTGTGCAGCTGTATTTTGAATAAAGCCACCGCAGTGTTAAACACAAGAACAGGCAGTACTGATTGTGTGTTCTGACTTTTTTTTCTGACTGCTGTAACTTAAGTTTTGAAACGGAATTGCTTTGAATAAATCGAAGAGTTGTTAATAAAAAACAATTACTATGACACTGTCACATCTTTAAAATATTAATACAACCCTTGGTATCGTCCAGTGTTCAACCCATAATCAAGTATCCTCAATTACCTCAAACATAATTAAATTTTTAATCTAATGCATGTGTAATTAATATATATTGCTCCAAAATTTCCTTAGATAAATATAGCTTTAAATAATATTAAAATATTGTTCAAAGTTACTCTACATAAATATCAATCTAAGTTAGGTTGACATTTGTCTGTAATTCTGTAAAAGTATCTATGAGAGTTATCTGTTCAAGTGTGGGTAGACTGGAATAACTACTCTGTATCATAGAAAGTATACCAAATTTAGATTTCTGGTTTCACTTTCTTCATTCTGTGACATGTGAAGTGAAGTGGAGTTTGTGTAGAATTTTCCTGCTAGAGAAGTGCTATAGATAGCTGAGCAAATGGGAAAATACTCCTGAATTCTATACATATAAGAGATGCATAAAACTCTTTGACACATGTACATACACAATAACATGTTTAGGTTACTACCTTTATTTTTGTTTGTTTGATTGATTTTTGAGACATGGTTCCTCTCTGTAGCCCTGGCTATCCTGGAACTCACTTTGTAGATTAGGCTGGCTTCGAACTCACAGAGATCTGCTTGCTTCTGCCTCCCGAGTGCTGGGATTAAAGGCGTGCACCAACACAGCTCAGCTAACTACCTGTACTTTTATTACAAATAAATGCCAATTTGGCAACTCAGATAGCTTTCTTTGTTATTAGGCACACTGACATACTCTAGATGTGCATCTAGTTGACTGGGTCAGTGAACCTTAGCTAGAAACTCTGAATTACCATCTTTTTTTTACGAAATATTTGGGGTTTTCCATGAAAACCAGGTTATATTAATGAGGCGACTGCTCTGCAGATTGTTGGAGTAGATCAACTTAGGCAAATGGTCTAGATTCTCCACAAATGGTTTTAAAAATTGTATAACCACTACTCTTTAGATACCAGTTTGTTGCTGTTACAGTGCTGAAAAGTAATATGTGTATAATTTCTCAAACTTTATAAATTTTTAAATAACTTTAGTCTTGTTATCTGTGTCCCCTCCTTACCTTCTTGACTGAGCAGTTACTGACCCAGTCAAGTGGCTGATTGCCCTCTAAACACATAAGTGTAAATGAGTGATAATTGTTGGGGTGCCATAGACAGCTGGCATTTTCTCCTTTTGTTTTGCTTAAGGGAAGTTAAGTTATGGATGTCTTGTTTTATGTGCTTTGAAATTAATCAGTGGTAAAATCTGAAATGTTTAATAGCATATTAAGCTGGCCAGAGCTATTTAGGAAAGTTCTATATGTAGATAGCAAAGCATTGTGCATTTATATCTTGACCTTTAATAACATGTATCATATAATAGAGCAGTGTCATTATCTAGGGTTGCGCCCTACACAAGGGTATCAGACCATGGAGATCGCACTATTTCCAACATGCCAGGCACAAGGCTCTGTCTTCCTGGAGTATTTTTCTTCTTCACACAAATGCCTTGTATGTGTTGGGTGATGCACTTAAAACCAAATGGATTTTATTTTTATACGTGGATGAAAATTCATCAAGCATAGGGCATGGCTGAATGGTTCATTTAGGGTAGATGTTTTTTAAAAAAATATTCTTTATTTTTAATCATGCATATTTTTATGTTCATATGTGTGCATGAGTATATTGGATCCCTGGAGATGGAGTTATAGGTACTTGTGAGCTGCCAGATGTGCTAAGAACCAAACAGGTACTCTGGAAGACTAACAAGTTGTCTTTACAACGAAGCTACCTCTCCAGTCTTCTAGAATATTTCATTTGTCATTCATTTGAACAGGCATATTATGTGTATGTCTATGTAATATATTGTCTTATACCTGACTGCTTTAGGTTTTGAATTCTCAAATCCTCACTTATGGATGTCCTTGAGGGCTTAGGCTCAAAGTTCAACTAAGGCTCTGCACTTTCTGTTCTCACAGTGATTTTCTTGACATCATTTGTTTTCAAAGAGTTTTACATAGTCATGGATCATATGGATAAGACTGTACTTTTTTGAAGTTTGTACTGTAACTTGAACGTATTTTCATTTACATCACCCATGATACAAGGCGAGAACATACAGAATGTTAAGATGGGATTGGCAGAGACAGGACTTCTTATAATATGCTCTGCAGTCTGGTACTTTTCATTATGAAATCAATGTTTTCCAGACGAGTCAGTGTGTATGTAAAACATTTATGAGTGAAAATAACCTTTCTTAGGTTGCCGTCACAGATCGTTTGTCATTGGCACTGCAGTAGCTTACATTTCTCCCCTCTTTGGTTGAATCTAATGGTCTTTAAATGGAAAAATAAGTTTACTATGGTAAGAAAAGAAAAGATGCCTGGATTTTATCCATGTTAGGTGGCTTAGATATTTCTTGTATTTGTTTTACTAAAGCAGAGTGTACCTAAGTTCTGCTATCTCTAAATTCTTACACTTTTCCAGTACAGCCTATAGTTGCTCTATCAAACAGTTTTCAGATGCTATTGTGAGATCCAAACCCTCCATTTTAATATAAACTGAGTTGGCCTGAGACTACATCCTAAATTTTAAGTAGCCCTGTCTTTATATCAAATAAAATGAGGCTTTAGTTTTAACTGAAAGTAGGGATTGTACAGGGCTTGTAAGCCCAGTGTTCCACACTTGTCATTCCAGTTCTGTCCCAGCTAATTATAGATCAAGGTGTATTATTGTATTACATTGCAGATTTGGGCTTTTAACTTCCTCTTCCCCTTAAAATAATGTTATCACTTGAATGTTTCTAGCACTGAGGATCATATTCCTTATCATGTTCACTAGTTTTTTTGAAGACTGTCAATGTAGAAGGATTGTCATTGAATGTTAAATGAGTTGTTTAATGTGTCAGATATTTCTGTAACAGCATTTCCCATTCATACTCATCACCAAGCATGTTGCCGTGAACTAGTGGAAACTCCATTTTTTATCTTAACACATAGTACAAATTTTTAGGACCTTGGATTGTATTTTGTAGGATCTAAAAGTACTTCCTATGCTATTCATGGTTGAAATGAGTTAGCTAGGATATGTATGTCATCTTATTGTTTAAAAGAGATTGTTTCTGGCTGTTTGAGGAAGTTTCTTAGAAATGAACTAACTTTAAAATGTATTTATGGGCGCATAATTTTTTTTAATGTATTAACTATCAGTTTGTTCTGTACAACAAAGGGGTTAAAATAGATGATCTGCATGGGCTTCTTTCAGCTTCTACATATTAAGGATCAAAGATTATTAAGAATTGTAATGAATCTGCTTTAACAAAAATGCACTATGTCTAGATTTTAGTTAGATTGAAAGTAGGAAGTATGAAAATCACTGTTTAGGCTGAATATTAAAAACTGAATATCCCATCTCACTTTATAGTTTTGTTTCTAGAATCTGAGTTATTCTAGTCCAGTGAAGGCTATAGCAACATTCTTTTATCCATATATTTCTTTCTAGAGAGTGTTAGCTTCTTCATTCTAGATTATTCTAAGCATTGAGACATTTCTGTGGTTCATTAACCAAATATTCAGGCTATCCAGAGATAATTCAGTGATAGTCAATATCATACCCTATTTGTTTGCTTTTCTGGATTCATTACATGTATTCGTAGAAAGCCATACAAAGAGGGCTGGGGGAATGATTCATCAGTTAGGAGCACTGGCCTTGCAGAGGACCCACGTTTCATGCCTTGCATCGATGTCTGTTGGCTCACAACTGCTTGTAATTCCAGAAATCCAGTGCCCCCCGACCTCTTTGAATACCTGCACTCATGTGCACATACCAACTCCCTATGCTTATAATTACAAATAAATCTTTAAGAATCATGCAAAGTATGAGATGTTTTCCTCTGTACCTACTGTTCCCATTTCACAAATTGGTCAGACACAAAGAATGCTATCATTGAAAAGGTAATAGCAACATGTCTGCACGATACTCAGGTTCACCATATTCTTAAGTCCGATAGGGTAGACATGGATGATGGGTATAGGAAGTTACTTGTGCTACAGTTGAACAACACGTGAGGGGTTTGTCACTTTAATAGTGACAAGCACACAGCAGGGTCTTTGCTGGTATTGAGAGATGTTACCTCATTCTGAAAACTACTTGCTACAAACAAAGCCCTGGGAAATAGCCTGTATATAATCCCAGCAGCACCTTTTAGTCTTGACATACACAGCATTAATGTGCAAGGATGTTCTAGGATTGATGGTGGATTGTCTCACTCTGAATATTAACACATTTCATCCTGACAGGCATCAGTTTGTAGGGAACAAGAAAGGCTCAGAGCAACTAAGTAACTTGCCTGGGAATCTGCAACAGTGAACTTAGCATTTAGGACCAATGTGATTATAAAAACCTATATTTTAATCCATCAGTGTTCTATACTGCCTAAGAGCCTAAACCTTGGGGTTGTTCTAAATTAACCAGAACATCCAGTATTCCTGTGGAATGGTGATGTTTTGGACCTGACCTACATTTGCACCATGCTTATGTATAATTTAGAAGACAGAGTTCAGGGACCGTTTGTTTCAATGTTACTGAAATATCCCAAGTTAAAATTCTTTGAATTGCTGCCATGAAATAGTAGGGAAGATATGTGACCATTTGCAAAAGTGCCATGGGCACAGAAGGGATATGACTGTGGATTTTAAGGCTACATGAACAAAGTTCTTAAAAATAGCAGTCTTGGTAGTTTGACCTTTATTCCATAATTTCTGAGTCACCTCAAGGCTTGCTGTGCTTTACTCCTCTCATTGATGGTGATCCATTCCCTTTCTTTCTCCCCATTTGTATGTTAGTGCTTTCTAACAGAATACATGGCAAGTCCTATTGCATTCTTTGCTCTCCCCCTCCCCTCTCATTCTCTGTTTGTTTGTGAACTTTTGTGCAAGGCAAACTGCTTTGGAAAGCTAATGCTGTCTCCTGTTACACAAGCACACGATATGCATTGTTTCTTGATTAGGGAAGTGCCAAGAACCACCTATTTTCTCCTGCTGCTTCCTGTGTCTGCTTTGCCTAAAGATTGGCTGCTATAAAAGTGTGGTTTAGTCAGCCAAGTGCCATCTTTTTTTAATTAGTCTGCAGAAAGTTTTGTGACAGACTATTTTAGCATTGCTGTGTGCCTAGTAAGAGGCCTTAACTGTGGGCTTAAATGCCAAATAATTGAGAGTGCCTAATGTAGTTTGGGTACTACTTCTCTCAGCTTTAAGCATCATCCCTCCAGAAAGAAAAAGAATGCCTTTAATTTTAAAAACTATAATGTTGGGGGCTGTGGACCACCAGATCCTGAATTTCTTGTAAACAACTTGTTTACCTGTGTTCTGAGCAGCCTGCAGCTGCTCTGAGCACGAGACCCTGATTACAGGGAGTGATTTCTGGTGGGCTTGCGGCTGAGAGACCCCAAGAGCTGGGGCGTGGCTATCAGTTAAGGATCCCTATATAAGCTGCCCCTGAGCACAAAAAAGTTGGCATTCTTGTATCAAAGATGACCTGTGTCCCCATGTCTCTGTCTGTCTGTGTGCGTGTGTTTTTAAGTCTCCAGCTTAGTTCCCGGCTTGTGTACCATCCCGTCCCATAGTGCGGGCGCTACACTATAATAGGTAAATTATGTCGTGAATAGTTCACTGTATGCCTGGAGCCTGCAGTTGCACTATTTCATACTTATGATCACATTAAAAATTAATGAGACATAATATTTATGCATTTTTATGGGATACCCTATGGTAATTTGACACTTACTAATGTTAATGAGCTAAAATTTCCATGTTGGTCCTTTTCATTGAACTCTTTACCATACTTGAAAGAGAAGGATAGACAAGATGAGAGAGCTAGTAATTAAGTAGATGAAGAATTTATTGTTTCTATTGTTAAATTTTTTCCATCCTTCAAAATCCATGTATACAGTTACTTTTCCATTGCTGCATTAAAACACCATGACTAAGGCATCTTATAGAATAAAGAGTTTATTTGGGCTTATGGTTCTAGGAAGATAAGAACCCATCATTGCAGGAAGGCATGGCAGCAAGCAACGTGCATGTAGTCCGAAGCAGGAAGCTGGGAGCTCACATCTTCAAATGCAATCAGGAAGTAGAGAGAGAAAACTGGAAGAGGCATGAGGTTTTAACCTTCTAAGACCATCTCCAGTAACATACTTGCCCCATCAAATCCGTACTGTACCAAGCTTTTTCTTTTGGACCACCAAGCAGCTCCCAAATCACGACACCGGAACTTTTTTTTTTCTCCACATTTAATTTTTTATTATTGCATTATAAATAGTACCATTCAAAATTTCCACCTCCTCCGCTCCTCCCATTTCCCTCCCGCTTCCCCACTCCCCCTCCCCTTTTCCCCTCCAGTCCTAAGAGAGGGCAGGTTACCCTGCCCTGTGGGAAGCCCAAGGCCCTCTCGCCTCCATCCAGGCCTAGGAAGACACCGGAACTTTTTATTAGTTATGAATGCTCGGCCTAATTTAGACTCATTTCTGGCTAGCTCTTTTAATTTAAATTAATCTGTTTATCTACCTTTTGCCTTGGTGCTTTTTTCTTTTTGTTTAGCATATCTTACTTTTCACTACATTTGTGTATAGCTGCCTGGTTTCTTGCCCCAGGTATGTCCCCTTCATTCTCTCCTCTCTTCTTTTGTTCTATTTTAGCCTTGATTTCTCCTCCTATTTATTCTCTCTGCCTGCACCTTGCCTATCCTTTCTCTGTCTAGGCAAGGTGAAACAAATGCAACACATCTTTATAAAATTAAACAAATGCAGCATAAACAAAAGTAACACACATTTACACAGTTAAAGTAATATTCTTCAGCATAAACAAATGTAACACATTTTGCCTAGTTAAAATAATATTCCACAGCACCATACCAAAGAAACTTCCCTTAATACTGTACCAAGTGTTCAAATGCTGGATACTAGGTGTGGGAGAGGTGGTTTTGGACTTGCAATCTAATTCAAACCACCCCACCATGTAGTCCTGGTTGTTGATATTCTCCTTTTATTTTTGACTTCATCAAGCTCAGAGAGTTTTAACTTGTGTTAAGGACAAGTATGTAAGAAAGGGCATAGGATTTCTCTGTCTCCAAAAGTTTCACACACCCCCTTTAGACCAGTGGTTCTCTGGTTGGGACAGTTTTTATTCCCAGGAAATGTTTACTATTTTCTGGAGACATTTTTAGAGTTGGAAGACAGTGCTACTAGTATATAGTGTGTAGAGCCCACGGCGCTGCTTTATATTCTACAATTCATAGGATATGTTCCCTCCACAAAGAGGTATTCAACCCAAAATGTCAAGGTTGAGACAGATTGCCAGGCCTGAAAGATGTTGCTTTAGATCTTCTGACTTTGTATTTAGTGTGGATACATTCCTGTTGGTACTCAGACATTCTCCTTTGGCCATTTTGTCCTCTGCCCTGTATTGAAATAGGGTCAGATCATCCATGTTTTCAAGGAAGTATCTGTCATGTCTTTGGCCCTCACAACTTGTATTTTATCTTCTTCCTTCCTGCTAATACAAGTCTGCTGGACTGGACTGCTATCAACTTTTTATTGTGAATTGTACTTCTTATCACCTATCACATTTCTGACAACTAGGGAAAATGTGCTCTCTTCCTAATGAGTTTATATGGTGATTTTTATTTTATTTCTTGAACCATTGCCAGCTCTTAATGCTGTTCAGATTTAACTCCTCATCTATATGGCTTTTATTTATTTAGTTTTTGAGATGTGGTCCTGCTGTGTAGCTCAGGCTTACCTTGAACTCACAGTCTTCCTTAGTACAAGCGCTGGGATTACTTGTGTGCAGACCACACCTGGTCACCTGTGTTTATTTTAGACTTTGTGAAATCGACTTCTCTGGTACCTTCTGCTTCTACACTTATTAACTTCCAAAGACCTAGTCCTTCCTACAGTCTCACAGATTTCTCACTGTTTATTGTCTCTCTACACCAATTCAGGCAACAGTTTGCCCCTCTCCCCGATACCACCTGTATGTAGCTGATGCCAAACTTCTTCTGCCATCAGCATCTCAGTTGGAGACTATACCTTGGCAAGCCGAAGAGCTGTGGTTTGGTTTGACTAAATACAACTTTAAAAGGAAAATACTTTTATACCAGTGTTCGTTTCAATATTCTTCTTTGCAAGAAAAATGAAAATCAACCGTCCGCTCACATGGTATTTATCAAGTTTACCTTTTCAAGTTGAGGTTTACCCTTGCCTCAGTTATCAGCAGACTGTATTTCTTTATTAGTAGTTACCGACTGACCTTTTTTGACTTCTGTTCCAGTTGAATCAAGGTTAACGTCCCTCTTTGACAAATGAAAGTCACCGGCTACTTTGTATTCAACTCACCAGAAGCAATGGTATTTTGTATTTGAGGATGATATTAAGCACCTAATTCTAATTACCATCCCTTTCTGTTTTTTCCCTTCATTTAATTGAAGCCACGTACTGCATCATCCCATCTATTTGCAATAACCTCTCCTCTTATACTTTTATTCGTTTCTTGTGAATTCTAAGTACTTTCCATCCCTTTCTTCATATAACCATTAACCTGTTTTTACCTGCTTAAAGATGACATGATCAATTTCTTTACTTTCGACCTACAATTTCATTTTGCAGCACACCCAAGTCATACTAACCATTGTGCTCATTATATATGTATGCTACAATGTACAATCATTCCGTGGACATCATCTCCTTGCTATGTATAAGGCATCATGCTGAGGGCATAAGTACAGTTACAAACAGGTTTTACTCTTGAGAATCTTGTGGCCTATTGAGAAAAGAGGGATAGGTGACTATAAAGTCGTAAGTGTAATAATAAATAGGTGTGAGTAGAGTGCTACTTGGAGTGCCACATCCTGTACCTGATAGAGACCGGAGAGCCTCTTCAGATGGTATGTTTGATCTGGGTCCTGGAGCAGGAAGACTAGTGTGGTCAGATTTTCTGGGCTTTGTCCCTAAACATCCAATTTGTAGGTGTGCATAGTTAGTTATACTACTGACGACTTGCTTAGGCAAGCTACACAGTTTGAAGAATTCTATCTTTGAAATTCTTCTTGTTCAATAATTAATCAAATGTAATAAATGTTTTAGAGGAGCCCACCTCAGTATTAAGATAAGTAAGCATTATTAGGGCTAAGATAAGCACTTTCTGACTGCTATGTACACAGAATTGGAGAATGTGATGTTATAAACATCTAGTACAGGATGGAGTGTGGTAAGTACAGATGCAGGGGTAAAGGTGTTTGGGAACACAGACAAGTTTCACTTCAAATGGAATAGTAGGGAGGACTTCCTGGGAAGATAAGGATAGAAAGCTTCTTAAAAAGTGCAGAGACTCTTTTTAACAGTGATAGAGTGAGGGAAAGCATTTCTTTTAGTGAGAACAGTATGTGTATCATAGTCAGCATTGGCTTATATATATAGGAAAACAGTGTAGACTGGGTGGCTTATGTACAACGTAATTTATTTTATACAGCTCTGGAGGATGGAAATCCAGGATCAAGATGTCATCATGGCTAGGTTCTGGTGAGGGTCCTCTTGTGGGTTACACACTGCTGCTAGGCTTACATGGCTGAGAGCCCAGTAATCTCTCGTCCAGTCCTTAATATCATACAAAGGCCCCAGATACTTCCTAATACCAATACATCAGAGGGGAAATTATTTCAATCTGTGAATCTTTAGGGAACACTTTCAGCATACAACACAAAATTACAAGAATGAGGGCATGTTTGAGAAACTACAAGGGAGTTCAGGGAGGGCCGGTATGAGAGTAGATAGTTATCAAGATGGGGAGACTTTGGCTCAACCACAGTGAATATCAGATGCTTACAAAAAAGGGTTCTGCTTCTTCCTGTAACCTAAGTAGAGTGTTTGAGCAAGGGAGTAAGGGGAGTAAAGCTTACAATGTGATTGGAGATGATTGAAGCTTATAATCAGACCTTACTCTAGAGTTTTGATAATTGGAAATATCACGAAGTCTAAACTCTTGTTAAAACTACTTGGTAATTGCCTTGCTTGCAATGTAAATATAGAGCATCCATTAATTTTGATACCCTTTGGAATGCTTTAATTTGACAGATTTGAACCTGTGAAACTAAATACATACTGTAAATAGCATGCACTTTGATGACTTAGTTTTGTAGCAACTTAATTGGCCCTTTCTGCCACCCAACTCCTCTATAGATCTGTTCCTCTCAAGTTTGTGTTGTTTTATGTCAAGCTCTTGTTATTTTTCCCCTACAAACAGATACTGGCTTAAAGGTCACGTAACTTAGATTACAGGATTTGTGCTGTCAAACCAAATATGTAATGTCTTGGCTGGACTACAGCCTTACAGTCCTTCAAATATTCCAAGAGAAGCTGCAAGATTTGTGTCATATGTAACTGTGTAAATCTACCTTCTTTAAAGTACTTCTATTTTCATATGTGGAATACCTACCACAAATAAGGTAACTTACAAACAGTTATGACAAAGTAATCTTAGCATTGTCTTGAATTAAAGTCCCTATTTAAAGTAGTTTACTTCAACAGCTTAGTTTTTTTTACTAAGAGACATTTTTGGCTTAGTTTTATTACTACAACTTTTAAAACAGGATAATTAGCAATTTGATTCTCATATGAATTTGAGATAAGAACCAGGTGAACAAAAGTTGGTCCAGGATTACATATAGCTGGGTTATCAAACAAATATGTGTTTATGTCTAGTTCTTATACAAACTTACTTGTAACATATGAGTTACATTAATTATAGTTGTGGTGGCTATTGGTTATGTTATTTTGAACATAACTTTAAAGTGTATCTGTGTGTTTATATGTGCATAGATGTAGGGTTTTAGGATTTCACTGTTGTTTCCTTAAAAGTAAACTTTTATTTTTTATTTTTGATGAAATGAATGGTTGTTTGGAGTTTCAGTCTAGCTGAAAGCAAAGATATATAGGCCAGCATTGCATTGCAAAATTATTCTATAAAGGCATAGGTCCTTTCTACAGGACTCATCTTGTGCTTGACAACTTTCTCATGTGAGATATGTGATTCTTGCTAAATTTCTTCTCCTTCCCAGGCACAAAGAGTATTACTATAAACTAAGAGGACAGGGACTTCCTGAGTTATAAATACATAAAATGCATAGCCATATGAAAGGCCCTTGCGGAGAAGCTCCCCTGGTATGTAGATCCAAAAATACTGTCTGGCCTGTTCTTTCCCCTCCTCTTACTGATGTTGCCTTGGGAATTGGAAGCCCAATCATGAGTCAGAGTAGTTTCTGTTTTGTTTCTTTCTCCGTGACACCCATATGTAGTGCCATGAATAATATGCTTCTTAAGAATGTCTCTCTCAGGCTAGGCCATATGACTTTATTACCACAGAATTAGAACTGACAGCCAAGAGCTTTTCCTGTGCTTAGCCTCCTGTTCTGCCTATTAAGATGGGACACTTCTTCCCATAGGTAGCATTTTATATATATATATATATATATATATATATATATATATATATTAGAACAGTTTAGTTCCAAATGCTATCTTTAGCTTTTAAAGTTGGGAATGAGATACAGGTATTTGTTATGGAGAAATCGACAATATTATATAGAGAATAAAAGTATGAGTCAGCATTTGGTAAGTGGCTTATGAGTTGCTGGGATTTAGACACAGGAAAGATTATTAATATGAAACAAAATAGGCTAGGAACTGAGCCACTAAGAACGTCTTCCAGTTCCTCTGTGTGTGTGTGTGTGTGTGTGTGTGTGTGTGTGTAACACTTACACTTGACAAGGCGAAAATATTTATTTAGAATTTAAAACAAACACTTCAGCCTTCAGGAAACCATGGATTTTTAGCATGTGCAGTTTCATAACTTTCACATATAGCGGGCTAAATAACATTTAAGACATGGGTCTGTTTCATTTTAAGAAAGTATATACTACCAAAATATAATAAGTTAGTAAACAGAATACTATTGATTTGTGGAATACTACCTTAAATTTTAGTGCTAATTATCACTACACTAATGTCCAATACATTGAACAAAACCATTTTTAATAATCCTATTTGGGTTCATATATTTCTTGAAGATATGTTTATGAATGAGTACTGTTGTTCATAGTGGAAACAAGTTTAATACTAAGTCATACTTCTGTAGGCACATGTTGAATGAGAAGAATGAAAGGATTTTCAAGGCATTAGAAATATAGCAGAGCAAAGTCAGATGGGAAATCTGAACATATATATATATATATATATATATATAGAGAGAGAGAGAGAGAGAGAGAGAGAGAGAGAGAGTAGGTGGAGTCAGGAAGACACCTTTTAGCTGCAGAAGGAGAATGATGCCAACCACCAACCAGAACCTTACCATAGGCCACAGCTTTGTGGTGATTCATAGATTAATAGAATGGGTTAATTTAAATGTAAGAGTTAGCTAGAAATACGCCTAAGCTATTGGCCAAACAGTGTTGTAATTA
>PVIU01006724.1:0-98828 GCA_004026605.1 Ondatra zibethicus
ATGTGAATGTTTATACCTATATACATATATGTACATACATCTAAATATAACCTCCTCAGTCTGTATATTCCCATGTGAGTGTTTTCAGGGCTGACCGTTTGGTATTCGATATCCAAGTGGTGGGGTCTTCCCTGGGGAAAACTGCTTCTCCCACTTTCCGCAGCCCCTGTCCTTTATGTAAAACTGAGATCTCATGAAAGCCCCACCACCACACACATCCACATTAGCATGTTTCTTGATGTTGCCCTTGTTCAGGACATGTTTAGGCAGTCGTGTCAGTGAGGCTTCATAGGTGTAGTTTCTGACACAACTGAAAGACTCAGTCTCACAGCCAAGTCCCTGATCGGGCTCTTAAAATCTTCCTGCCCCATCTTCTACAGGGTTCCCTGAGCCTTAGGTGCAGGAGCTGTTGTTACTGAGCTCCATAGTACTATATTTAAATTGGCTGTGGTTTTCTGCAGTGGTCTCCACTGTTTCAAAGAGAAGTTTCCTTCATAAGAGGTGACGACTGCACTCATCTGTGAGTACAAGTATAAATATTTAGAATGTACTTAGGATTATGCTGGTTTATAAAGTGGCAGTTGTGTGTTCTCCAGGACCAATGGCTTCATGAACCCTGGATAGTTCGCCAGGTTTCCAATACCAGATAGGATTTCGCTTTTGTTAAGTGAGTCTTAAGTCCAATTAGAAATTGGGTTTGTGCTGGGCAGTGATGGTGCACGCCTTTAATCCTAGCACTTGGGAAGTAGAGGCAGGCAGATCACTATGAGTTCCAGGACAGCCAGGGCTACACAGTGAAACACTGTCTTGAAAAACCAAAAAGAACAAAGGAAAAGAAAAGTAACCGTTTGTCTGAAGGACATTTAAGTTGTTTTCACTTCCAAGTCACAGTGATTAGAGCAGCCATGGACATGGCTGAGTGAGTGGAGTAGGGCGCTAAGTCCTTTGGGCATGGTTGTCAAGGAGTGGTATAGCTGAGTCATGTGGCAGACTTATTTTTAGCTTTTTGAGAATTTTCCACTCCGATTTCTATAGTAGCTGCACCAGTTGGCAATGCTTCCAACAGTGAAGACATTTCCCTTTTCTACACATTTGTTGTCTGTTGTTTTACTGATCTTTGTCGTTTTGACTGGGGTAGTATATGCATTTCCCTAATGAACATCTTTTTTCCTTCTTTCCTTTTTTTTTTTTTTTTTTTGGTTTTTTTTCGAGACAAGGTTTCTTTATAGCTTTGGAGCCTGTCCTGGAACTAGCTCTTGTAGACCAGGCTGGCCTCGAATTCAGAAATCCTCTTGCCTCTGCCTCTCAAGTGCTGGGATTAAAGGCGTGCACCACCACCACCCTGCCTTCCTTCCTTCTTTCTGGAGATATTTCTTACCCTTTTCTAATTTTTTTTATTTTATATTTTTATTTTGAGAACTCTCTGTTCAAGTCCCAGGCTGAATGGGTCATGTGTTTGGTTTGTTTGTTTGTTTATATGTTCTGGATATTCATACTCTGTCAGATGTAGAGCTGGCAAAGATTCTCTCCCATTCTGTGGGCTTCCTCTTCACCCAGTTGTTTCTTTTGTTGTTTAAAAGATTTTTAGTAGGATTTATGAAGTCCCACTTGTCAGTCGTTGGCTTAATTGGTTTGGCTACTTCTAAGGATGGATTTAACTGACCCGATTTGACCATGACTTTGCAGGCTGAATTTTAATGATTTCAGTTGAAATGTCTTCTCTCCACAGTTTGAATCATTTTCTAGGAAAAAGGTCCAGTCAGGATGTGAAGTATCTAGAAATTTAGCAAAGCTCAGTTTTCATCGCTTTCTCATTTTAAATTTATTTCATAGTAAATAGCCTTTTATTTACTGTGAATTGTTTTCCAAGAAACTTCTTGAAAAGGTTTATTTTCTTGTGATTCTTTCAAGCACTAACAGTAACACTTGTTTGTTATTTATTCTTTGGATGGTCTTGTTCTAAATGATCACTTTATTACAACAAGGGTTTGTGGTCACGTAATTATTTTGCCGTGTCCAGATACTGCATAGAACAGATTGAAAGTGGAAGGAACTCAACATCAGCACCTTGAGATTGCAGATCAAACAGCACAGGGAAGAAATGCTTTTGTTTTCAATAGATGCTCTTTGCTGGACTTATTTTAAAAATGAGACAGGGTCTCCTGTATCCCAGGCAGAGCTTGAATTTTCTGTATCGCTGAAACAAGCCTTGAACTTCTGACATTCCTGCATCCACCTCTGAGTGCTGGATTCAGAGTTGTGGTTTATGTGGTGCTGGAGGGTAGAACCCAGGCCCTCTGCATAGCAGACTCTACCATCTGAGCTGCTTCCCCAACTGTAAATATTATTACAGAAGCCAAAGTTACTCATTTTTAAATCAGAGGCAAACCAAATGAATATACTGAAAACGTTTTAAAATGTTTAAAGTGTTCATGAACATTAGTGTAATTAATCTTTAGTGTAAACGTCATTTAAAATTGAATGTTGTCCTTCCTTTCTTTCTTGCTTGCTTTCTCTCTCTCTCTTTCTTTTTTTGTGTTTTTTGACACAGGGTTTCTCTGTTGTGGTACTGGCTGTCCTGGAACTCACTCCGTAGGCCAGGCTGGCCTCAAACTCAGAGATCCACCTGCCTCTGCCTCCTGAGTCCAGATTAAAGGTGTGCACCATCATCACTTAGCGAATGTTACCTTTTAACAAATATCTATTCTGTGATTTAAAAGTTGTTTGGCTTGGGCTTTTAAAAAGCAGCGGAAGATCGCCATTCTAACATGTTCTGCAGTGGACCGCTTTCCATCTCAGAGGGAAAGTTTAGCAAGTTTACCTTCACCAGAGAAGTACTCTTAAACCAAAGAATACGACACAACATGTGCTGGTCCATAAAGCCATATTTAATAAAAAGAATGAGATAATTGAAGCAAATTTTCTTTAAAATTCAGCCATCTTTTAACAACATTTGTCTATATACTAGACAATTATATAGAGGATCTAATTGAGGAAAGTATAAAGATTCAATTATATAATGTTTTAATCTCAAAGAATCAGAATGTTGGGTATTTATAAATAGTTTGAGTTCCGCTAACCATTACATGAGCACTTTTGAAAAATGCCTTCTAAGTGGCCCTAATGTTAATGTTATAACATTATAATTTATATTATAAAAAATACAACATATATAAATTTAAATATATAATTTATAATACTATAAAATATCCTAGATGTTTTACTGTAGATTTTTAAAACTTCTACATAGAGACACAGATAATAACTTGAAATAATATTACTATTTTGGAAAAATGGGTGTCTTAAAACCACGCAGCAAAAAATGTTACACTAAGTCCTGTAAAAATGTTTACCTTTAGGTTTAAAAATCCATGTGATTTTTTTTTTTAAAATTCACAGATCTAGGAGTAGTCAAAATAAAGGGAAATTTAATTAAGAAACTGCAGGGTTTTTTCTATACAAATTCTTGACATTCTACACTCTTATAACAGGAAGTAGAAGACTCCAGAAGGAAGGTGGCACTTTACTGTGTGTGTAAGTTGATTAGAAGAATGAGTGGTTTTCTGTACCTCACAGTGGGAGGGAGCACGTGTTCATGTTAAAAGCCTTACAAAACCCCGTGGGCGTTGTTAAAGGAGAGTTTGCCATCTCAGTTTCCATGTTTTCTTTATCTTTCAAATAGTTAAACTTGCAGTTTTTGTTTAATTATTATTTACACTGTGTGTGAATGTGTGTGTGCATGCACACACATACATGTGGTGTTAGGGCAAGTGTGTAGAGGTCAGAGGACAACTGATAGGAGTTGGTTCTCTCCTTCCACCCTGTGTGAGCCCTGGGAACCCCACTCAGGTCAGCAGACTCAGCAGCAAATGCCTTTACCAGCCCCAGTCTCCTGTGTTCAATATTAGTGTGTTTTCTGTTGCTGTTTCCTAAGTTAGTACAGAGGTGCTCTTCACTATACAGTCTTCTACTGAACATACAGCTATTCTTGAAATTATCATTAGAGATACCTCTTTGGCATTTCTGAAACCTGAGAAAATACCAGCATGTGTCTGGGCTCTGTGGTTTAGGTGAGATCTTGGTTGAGAAAAGCTGATTTAGAGTTGGCTGCTGTTACTGTTTCTGTAGATGTCTCCTGGTTCCTTCATAGTTTCTCCACTGCCCCTCTTCCCATATATACACATAGGTATACACATACTTACATCTTTTTTTTTTAGATGAGATGATTCATTTGTGAGATCATTAACTCAGTCTGTATTTTTAGTTTATTTATTGTGCCTTTTTCTTTAATTTTCATGAGTTTTGTGTGTGTGTGTGTGTGCATATACATGTATATATTAAGTTTTTCAAGACAGGGTTTCGCTGTTTAGCTCTGGCTGTCCTGAAACTCGCTTTGTAGACAAGACTAGCCTCGAACTCACAGAGATTCTCCTGCCTCTGCCTCCACCTCTCGAGTGCTGGGATTAAAGGTGAGCGCCACCACCCAGCTGAGTTTTATATTTTTGCAGTGTATCATGGAGGAGAAAGTCTCAGAAGAACCCACCTTATTTACCCACTCGACCACAGATGAAGCTTTTCCTCCACCTTCCTGGGCCTTGCTTAATGCTATGGGGTGGGATTTGTTATTCTGTGCTAAGAGAACAGAGTTTCCAGTCCCCTGTGCTCTCATTAGTTTCTTTTTATGTGTTTCCTATCAGATGGAAGGTCTCTTAGCCCATTCTGCCCTGTAGCCACATACGCCAAAGAAATGGTGGAGAGTAATTATTTCAGAGTACAGACCACGGACCCCTAGGTTCTTAGGTTTGCTTTTCCCCAGAATTCTTACAGAGTCAAACTAGTTTTCATGGGAATTCCAAGACATTCAGCCTCCGTCATCTAGTTGAATCTTTCAGAGTGATTTGGCCTGCAATGTAACGATAGCTATACATAGGAAAGTCTAGCTGTGTGATAACTAGGCTCAACATTAAACATGATTTGTAAAGTGGAAAACCATATCCTTTTCTCTTTAGCACTTTTTCTTTCATTTTAGTCTTGACAATGTCTTACCTGGGTATAACACACTGATCACACACCGCACCCTATTGTTTCTACTTTTCACCCTCATCAACCCCTCCTCTCCTTCCTTCAAGACTTCCTCCCACTCTCTTTTTGTTTTGTTTTGGTGTTGTGATTTTACTGCATCCGGGCCTTCAGCATGAGGATGGCTATGAATGTACCCATTGGACCGTGGGGGCTCACCAGTGGCTACATCACTGACAACACTGACGCCCCCTTCCAGCATCCGTCAGCAGCTAATTGTTCTCCAAAGACGATAAGGTTTTGTTTTGAAAATATAATTTTTCATAAAAATATTAATATGTAATGCTAGTATTTATTATTATTTTGCAAAATGATGTTCATGAGTGTGGGCTTAGTCCAGTACATGGTGGAGATGAAAGAATGACTTTTGGAGATTTTGTTCTCTCCTTCCAACTGTGAGCTCTGGGAAGCAAGCTTAGGTTGTCAGACTTGCTTAGCAAGTGCTTTTAGTTGTGAACCTGGGTTTATTATTTTTCAATAAAATGAAATAAAATATACTATCAAAATTTCTGTTTTTATCTTTTATGAGTATCATTACTCATAGTTGGATATCCCTAGTTCCTTAGAAGGTTGATATCCAAAATACTCCAAAATTCAGCAATTTTTTTAAAACTAACATGATGCCAGGCATGAAAATCCGTGTGACAGGTTGTAGTCAAAGCAGATGCTGTAAACATGTAAAATCACATTTAGTTGAGCATAGGATATATATGAAACATGATGTTTGTGTTTAGACTTGTCTCATCCCCAAGACAGCTTACTGCGAGTATGTCAGTATTCCATGTGTGAGAAGATCTGAACTGAAGCACTTCTAAAGCACTTGGGATCCTCAACTTAAATCAATAAATATTAACAGCTTTTTTAGAATTCAGATTTCTGAAGCCAGAAAGGTTGTCAGGCAGTGGTTTATAAGGCTTAGACTGTTTTCAGAAACAGACCAATGGGAAGATGGAGTCTTATTATATAGTAAAGGTATTTCCCAATTGTAATTGTTTAGTTTCCAGCTCTTGGCATTTTGGTCATGTTTAGTCAGTCAGCCTTTGTCTGCAGCCCCCACCACTACCACTTCGAGTACTGACAGTGGGATCCAGAGCTTCATGCAAGTGTTTCTGCTTTTGATTATTATAAATAATATTGCAGTGATGATGCCTATCAGTATTATTTAAAACTTGACTTTTACAGTAAGCTGAAAATACAGAAACTGCCTTCCAAGATAAGCAGAAGAGCTAGCAGGCCTGTCACATGATCTCAGAGTTAAACACACTCCTTTGCCTTTTAGTCAGTGCTCCAGATAGTTATCCAGCCTCTCCCTGCAGGCTTTGAACTCCAAGAGGCCTCTTTAGTCTCAGGGTTCCTCTTCCAAAGGCTAGAGAGATGGCTGCAGTTTAATAGACACCACTTCCCTCCTCGTCTCTGTTTCTGTTGGTGTGTGTGCACACACACGTCGTCCATGGTGTACACAGAGTGATTGAGGACTCAGGAGTCAGGTCTCTCTTTTTATCATTGGTGTCCATGAGTCAGACGCATGTTTTCAGGCTTGCTGTCACTTGTTTATTTCCTTGTTATTATTTGCTAGAATTGAAGACAAACTCTGCCTTATTGGTTGATAGCTACTTGTATAACTCTGATAGGATGCTGTCAGACCATGGCCAAGGCCACTGCAGTGACTCCAGTGAAAGTCAAGATTGCAAGTATTTGGCTCCCTCTTTGACGTCACAGTGTAGTGTGCCAGGAGGCTGAGGTCAAGATCCAGCCTCTCCTTAGGCTGCGTCAGCTCTGTCCTTCCTAATAAGCTTAAAGGTCTTTTGTGGGGCTCTTAATTACTATTTTTCAATTAATATTTCTTTTTACTTAAAATATTTTATATTTTATTGTTAATTTCTTCTTTGACAGTTTTATACATGTATTTTTTGTTTTTTGAAATTAAAATATAAATATGCCAATTAATCCTTAAAGACTAGTTTTCTTTAAGAGTGAATGCCTCTTCTTATTAGTGGGACTTGATATGGGTGGCTTTTCCGTGACACAGCTCTTTAATTTTGAACTTCAGAAATCAATTTTTTTTGTCATGTTTGTTTTCAAGACAGGGTTTCCCTGTGTAGCCCTGGCTATCCTCGAACTCGCTCTGTAGACCAGGGTGGCCTTGAAGTCAGATATGCGTCTGCCTCTGCCTCTGCCTCTGCCTCCTATGTGTTGGGATTAAAGTCATACATCACCACCGCCCAGCCAGAAATAAATGTTTGAGGTGTTATTTTTTTTTTCGTATATGAGTTTAGGGTCCCAGAAGATTGCTGTCCCTGAGTTTGACAATAATTCTGTAGATGGAGAGGTTGTGTAATAGGTTAGAGGGATTCAACTCTCCCTATGGCATTGGTTAGCATTGTGAACTATCCTAAGTCAGGATGGAAAGTGGGGGACGCCTCCTCAAGTAACTCAGCAAGTGGCCAGTGATTGGTGCAGTATAGGACTTCTGGTTGGTTGTTATGAAAGTTTTATGGATGGTAGACGTGGAGGCTGTGTTGTGATCAGCATAAAAGTAATCCTTCATTTATATACCACACGCCTTCCTAGAGTTGTATAACTAGACTACTGAGCTCACTCTTTGAATCAACTGGGAGGAAGCCTTCTAAGCTGCTCACTGGCACTCAAACAGGAGGCCAATAAAAGCCTCCTTAGTGGTCTTTTCTTGCTTGTGGTCTTTGTGGGTGGTCAGCCGGCTTAGGTGCTAAGGACAAAAGGGAGGGAGGGGAGCAATTGTAACAGTGCTAACAGGTGGGACAGCAGCTGTTGCTTCAGAACCTTGACAGAAAATTCTAGAGAGCAGAAACCACAGGGAGCTAAGGAGATGAGAAAAGGAAGGATGCGAAGAAGATGGGGGACAGGCGGGGGGGGGGCTGTGGAGAGATAAGGATGAGAAGCTGTGGGCCCTAGTGGCTTAGAATTCCAGGATGCTACCAAGACAGAGGGGCCAAAGAGTTCTGATACTCAAGGCCCACAAGCTGTAACACAAGCCTTATAGGAGCTGTGGGGCCCACTCAGGACGTAGAGCACACTACAGATCACTCCTGCCTCTGTCACTGGCAGCTGTGAGCTGCATGCTGGTTGTTAGTATAGGGTCGCTAACAGACAGAGTCCAGAGCAGTAAGCTTCTGAGTTTGCTCACTGTGATACCAAGTGTAAGTAGGGACAGAGCTCCTGGATGGCTTCCGCAGTCTCTCAGTTCACTGAGGATCACCAGAAGCACGCTTGCCAGCGTGAGCTTCTCCATGGAGAGGACGTGTAGGACAGATGAAAACGTGGAGCTTCTGCCCTCCTGTCTCCTTCATGGTGCGACTGTCTACAGGGAGCACTTCCACCTGGAGTCTAGACACTCAGGACTTTTCTTTTTTTTATGGGACTTCCCCACATATCCTTTGGGTCATTGGTACCTTTGTGGTTGGTTAGCTGGTACCATCCAAAAACTGCATTCTCAATTTCATTGCTACTCTCTGGGCAGCCTAAGGCAAGCCCAGATTATTTCCTGGGAGCTAAAGGCAAAAGCCATATTTCTCCTTGAGTGGAATGACTGTAAATTGAAGAGGCTATAAAACAGGTTAGAGGGATCTCTAACCTAGGAATGTCCCCCTAGGGCACTGGGACAGAGGTTAAGTACTCATAAACATTGGTAACTATAGATTTCTCTGCTTATTTGCAGCCAAGATGGGGAGTAGGGACACCTCCTCAGTAATTTAGTAAGAAGTCATTGATTAGTAGAGTATAAAACTTCTGTTTGGTTGTTGTGTGACTCCTGTGGTTGGTAGGCCTGGCAGCTGTGTTGTGATTGTGTAAATACAGTCCTTCGTGTGCGTGTCACACTCCTCCCTGTCTCTGTAACTGTGCTATTGAGTCCACTTTTTGAGGCAGCCACATGAGGAACTCAATCTTTTTAGTGCCCACTCTCTTCTCTGTCGCATGTGGCTTTTCTACATAGTCAGAGTTCAGAGTATGAAGAGGCTGAGACATGGACTGTGGTGGCTAGTATTGTGTCAACTTGACATAGCTAGTGTTATCTGAGAGGAGAGAGCCTTAACTGAGAAAATGCCTCTGTAAGATCAGTCTGTAGGTAAGCATGTAGATTATTTTTTAAATTAATGATTGATAGGGGAGGGCCCAGCCCATTGTGTGTGGTACCACCTGGGCTGGTGGTCCTGGTTTCTATAAGAAAGCTGGCTGAGCAAGCCACTAGGATCAAACCAGTAAGCACCATTCCTCCATGGCTTCTGCATCAGCTCCTGTCTTCAGATTCCTTCCCAGTTTGAGTTCCTGCCTTGGTTTTCCTCAATGGACTATGATTCAGAATATGTAGGTCAAATAAACTCTTTCCTCCCCAGATTGCTTTTGGTCATGGTGCTTCATCACAGCAATAGTGACCCTAAGATATGGACTGTGTGTAAGTACAAAGATAGTTAATTTTATACTCTGCTGTTAGAAACCTTGAGGTACAACTGAAGAATGGATAAAAAAAATGTGGTAAATTTACACAATGAAGTACTACTCAGCGGAAAAAAATAATGACATCTTGAAATTTGCAGGCAAACAGATGGATCTAGAAAAAATGATATTGAATGAGGTAACCCAGACCCAGAAAGACAAATATCATATGTACTTACTCATAAGTGGCTTTTAGACAAAGCCACTTTTTAGACAAAGAAAAACCAGTCTACAGTCTACAACCCCAGAGAACCTAGACAACGAAGAGGTCCCTAAGAGAGACATACATGGATCTACATAGGAAGGAGAAAAAGACAAGATCTCCTGAGTAAATTGGGAGTGTGGGTGTCATGGGAAAGAGTAGAAGGGAAGAGGGGAGGAAATGGGGGGAGCAGAGAAAACTGTATAGGTCAATAAAAACAATAAAACAAAACAAAAAACCCTGAGGTGACTACACATCATACTCCTAAAGAACAAATGACAAAATAGCAATGTTTGTATATTGTTAGTAAATAGTTAGAAGCAGGTTTCCTAGTATTGAAAAATGCATACATATGAATTATGATTTTGTCTCATTCAAGCAAAGTTAATATAATTAATCCCTACAGCATGTGTCCATATTGTCAGGTCCAAAACAAACTCTAATTCCCCAAGCCCCAAAAGGCAGCCCAAGTATCCATACATGAGCTCAACCTGGACTAGGAGGATTTCTGGAGGTTAGATAAAAGCTAGCATCCTCAGGAACTTGGGAAATTGGTTCCCTTCTATCAAAAGGAGTAATTAACTTTATACCTCTGGCAGAAAGGACGACATATACGTGTGGCTCCTGTCCGCATATCTGCTGGCCTCCAGACTCCCTCAGTATCAAGTACCTGTCAGGTATTTCAGAGTCCATGCTAGTAGCCCTTCTCTCCTCCCCCTACCCTGAACTCCTCAGCGCAGGGCTGCCTTCTCACAGCTAGCCCTACTATTCTTGATGCGCTCTTGTTCTCTCTCTTCTCCCTCCTTCCCTCCTTCCCTCCCTCCCTCCGCTCTCCTGCTGTTCACACCGTTCTCACTGTCCTTTATACCATGCTTTTCTCTTTCACAGAAAGCCTTGGCCGTGTTCTGTGTACTTCTTTTTCACTCTAGAGTGGACTTTTCTCGATGCCTCTGACTATTCTCTTTCGTGTCCACAGTAACCAGACCATAGAGCAGTCATGCCATCAGTTCAAATACACATGGATGTGTTT
Organism: Ondatra zibethicus; assembly: GCA_004026605.1. Lineage (NCBI taxonomy): Eukaryota > Metazoa > Chordata > Mammalia > Rodentia > Cricetidae > Ondatra > Ondatra zibethicus. The sequence continues at coordinate 10,782 of PVIU01006724.1, forward strand.
CTACATAGTACATTAAGGCATTGTTTTGTCTAAATTTTTATTATCATTTTTAAATTTTACTTCTTTTGAGACAGGGTACCACTGTCTAGCCTTGGCTGGCCTGGAGCTTGCTATGCTGACAAGGCTGGCCTCAAACTCTAAAGATATTTGTCTGCCTCTGCCTCAGGAGTGCTAGGATTAAAGGTCTGTGCCAGCACACCTCACTTTAATTACCATTGTTTTACATTCACCTAAACTGAATGGCTTCTTAAGTATTTGCTTATTATTTATAGTCAATTTTCATAATTCACAGGGTGTGTATTTGTAAATTTGCCTGCTTACTAACATTTGTTGGCAACTGAAACAACAAATTTTCTCAGTCATTTGTGAATATTCTCAGAGCTGTAAACCTTTGAGCCCTGTGACCAGTTATGAGTTTCTCCTCCTCTCAGCTTTCCTTTTGCTTTTGCAAAGCATTCTTATGTGGTCTGTTTTGCGGCATTTCTGTTAGTAGTTGTATGGATAAAATACCTGTGTCTCCTAGCATAGTGCTGCAGAGTGGTGTGGTGTTCCTGAGTGTGAGAAGGCTGTGATCTGGCTCAGAGAGAGTGTACATGTTAGACACACTGCTTATAGGATGAGTGCTGAGGCATGGGAATTCATTGTTAACCAGTCAGCTGTGTATAGTAAGGGATTTCTGAGGAGAAACACACAAGGCAAGGCATGTACTGATTGCTTGATGAAAATGCTGTGGCCAGAAACAGAATTTGATTTCTGTGCTTCTCCTAAGAACTGTGGTTTGTTACTTCTCAATTCAGTGTGGTGGATAGTTTATCCATTGGAGCAAATAAGGACAGTCCACTATTACTTGCTTTGTGACTCATTATTTATTTATTCACGAAGCTTTTCTTGTTCTTTAAGCAAGTGTATTTTAATGCTTCCCCAGGTTGCTAAGCGATTTCTACACAACTCAAGAATTTCACATTTTATGTCCTAAGTCCATGCTGGTAGTTTGCTCTGTTCTCTGACACAGTGTTTGTGTGATTTATAACAACACATCATAAACCTAGTGAGATGTTGCATTTTAAAGGTTGGGAATTGAGAGCTGAATGTTTTGATTCTGTGATCATTTTATTGAAGTGTCAGGTTTACCCTCAATAAACTTTCCAGGATTTTTCTTGCCTCCCTGGGGACAAGGTCTAATGGGTTCATTTTAGATGTCAGTAGAGCCAGGTGATGTGACTGGCCGCATCTTTCCACACCAGAAATATTGTGTCTGTTCGTTTGACTCCATAGTCTTGCAGAGGCGTTGGCTGGCAAACAACTCCTTAGCTATCCGTGGCCAATGAGAATCTAGAGCACACTTGGCTCTTTGCCTTTCTATCATTTATCTCCTTCTCTTCACATGCCTGGATTTCCAGCTCCTTCCCCTGCATCCTGAAACTCAAATAGAGTGAGCGAAATGGACTTGAGCAGCTGTTGACATCCTGTTTTCTGTTGGTCCCTGGGGACATGCTCTTCCATGGGAGCGCTTCTCATTTCCTGGTTTTCACTGTCCAGGACATTTGACGATGAGGATTTGTTCCCGCACTCTCCTCTCTTCATGTTAGTGGTTACCTAGCTCTACAGGAGTCTCCAGAATTAGTGGGGGAAAGCAGAGACATCTGTGAAGGGTAGCATCATGCAGTCAGCTGAATTGGAAAGGAAAAAGTCCAATGATTTGAGGAATTTTGGGGGTGAAATAAGCACTAAGCCTAAACAGTGGTTTTATTGACTATTCCTTGATGGGTGTTAAGAAATGATTATGAGAAGTCAGAATCAACTGGTTTTTTTATGTTGTACAACTGAGTAGACACAATAACTTTCCTTTAAATTCTTTTAAAACAGTATTTTAAGAAAGTAAGGATCAGAGCTAAAAAAAAAAAAATCTTTGCGTTTTAGTGCTTAGCACTAAGACAGATAGAACATAGCCAGTATTTGTACCATGTTAGTTAATGCTTGAAGCATCTTATTTAAATAATATTCAGTAATATTAACTTGGTAATCTGTTCTTTCAGATACGGATGAATATAGACCTCCTGTTTGGAAATCTTACTGTAAGTATACAAATAAACTTAATTGTGTAGATTTTAGTGTTTTCGTAAGTAATGTAAGTATTCACAGCACAGTTTGGGATTAATATAAAGGATATTTGTGGTGAGTTTGTTTCTACAAAGCTCTGTGTGGTTTAGTGTGTGGGGTGCAGCTCACCTGTTTTAGTGTGCGGAATCCCATGGAGTGGGTCCCAGACTTGTTTGAACAGCTGGTAAAGCTAATGCATGGAGAAACTAATAATTTGAGCAATTTAATTATCCTGATCTCAATTCCTTATGTGACAAAAGGAATATATATGATATATGATATGTATGATAAATGTGGGGTCTATCTTAAAAGAAAAGTCAGTAAGTAAAAGGAGGTAAAAAGATATTTAAAAGTGCTTTCTCAAAATATAAAAGGGAAGTGTGTGTGTAGCTGACAATTCTGTTGACAGTTTTGGATTAAAAGTGAATTCAGAATCTTCCTTCATATGACATATACCTAGTTATTTAAAAAAAACTTCTGAAAATTTAATCAGAATCTGTACTTCACCTTTTTGTGTGTGCTTATTAAACTTAAGTGGGTGATTTACTGTCAGATGTTGCTGTGTATGTTGGGTTTTGGTGGGATAGAAACATCTTTTCACAGTGTGAGTCTATAGGAAACTAATTATTCACTGTGATTCTTTAGAAATAGTTTCATTTTATTCACTTGCTTTGGTTGTGTGAGAGTGTAGCATGTGTGTCTGCATGTATGCACATGTGGCATGGTATGCATATGGAAGTCAGAGGACAGTTCGTGGGAGTTGATTCTCTCCTCCTGTGTGGGTTGCTGGCCTCTGCCACCCTCTGAGCCATCATACTGTCTCTTACTGAAAGTTTGAGAGAGTTACTTTTCCTCTGTTCTGTGCGTTTTCCTCTTTGGGAACAATTGAACTTATAAAAACACAGAAACATAAAAACCTGAAAATTATAAACCAATAGGGAAACAGAATTGTGTTTAGTATCCTCCCTAAACAAATATAAGCATGGTAATTAGCAAATGAGTGCCATGTGTGTACTGGGAGGAAGCAATGGGTGTTTTGTTGTGGCCAAGACCACTCTGAATTTGCTGCCGTCACAGCTGAGGTTTGTTTAAGAGAAATGGGAATTTCCTGTTGTTTTTATTGTTGAAACAAATTTAAACTGAAAGCAAACCATATGTGAGCTGATTTTGACTTTAAGATACTAATTTGTGATCTCTGAATTTGATTGTTGTTATTGCTAGGGACTGATAATTTTATTAATAATTCTATAAGCATTGACACTTCTAACATGACTGAAAATACATTAAATTCTTTACTTGTCTATCCTGTCATCTTGAATTTAGCTAATAACTTCCCACAAATAAGTTAATGATTGCCAATTTTAATTCAGTTATGTTTCAGTTCAAATTATCAGAAGTTCTAAACTACGGGAGAAATAACTGAATTAATTGGAGCTTTCTATTGTTATTTTAAAATACTTATTTTGGAAGAGAGCAGGCATACAGTCTTGCTATGTAGGCTTGACTAACTTGGTACTCACTATGTAGCCCAGACTGGACTTGAACTCATAATAGTCCTCCTGCTTCAGCCTTACAAGTTTTGGGTTTATAGCTTTGTGCCTCCACACTTGGCTCGTGTGTGTGTAATTATTATTATTTTGTTCTTGTTGTGTTCTTGTTTTTTGTTTTTTGAGACACAGTGTCTCTGTGTAGCCCTGGCTGACTTGGATCTTGCTCTGTAGACCTGGCTGGCCTAGAACTCAGAGATCCACCTGCCTCTGCCTCCCGAGTGCTTGGATTAAAGGTGTGTGCCACCACCACCTGGCAGTTTGTATATAATTTTTTAATGAAACTTTTCACAGGTGTACTGTGAATATAAATTTGCTGTATTTGACTGTCAAATGTCCATATACATATAGATTTTGCATATTACTTCAGGAGGTGTTTTATCTAGAGACTTTTCTCCAAGTAATAGAACCATGCCCTTTTGGGCTATTAGAAGTACTGAAAGAAAATGAAAATAAATTTATGATAAATAAAATAAATAAAAATATGATATATTTCCTGTCTAGCAGGGATTATTGTTAGGAAAAACACAGGAGTGAAACCATCATCAGTTCTCTTGTGTGATGTTGTCACCCCTTTATTTTTATTGGCTTATCTTACTGTTTACTTACTAGACAGGCAGATGTTTACTAATTATAACCAGAAACTTGGGATCACATTTACTTTGGTTCTAATGGTAACATTTTAATCTTCTTGACTATGGCTCAGTTGCCATAATAGGAGTTTTATATGACAGTACTTTCTATACCATTTGTTTGACAAAGAAGACAACATTACAGACAAAAGTAAGCTTGTGAACTGGATTTTAACCTTGTCATTATACTTACCAGTAAGGAGCCATGGGCATGGACTGTCTCATATAGCGTTTGTCTTCTCTTAGGTGGAGATCTATAGCTCTCTTTGAGTGGTGCACACATCCTCAGTGTCAGGCCCAGCTTGATTTCAGTGTTCTTTCTTCCCTTCTGCATCTCAGAATTATCCCTTTAGTCTGTAGGTTCACAGGTCACAGGAGTACTTTAGATGAAATAAGGTATGTTTCAGGACTGACCATTTGGAATTGATAATCAAGTGATAGGCTTTTCCCTGGGGAAGACTGTTCTCCACCTGCTCTCACCATTCCTGAGTTGCCTGTACTCAGTTCCTTATACATCATGGCATTGTCCAGGTACTGTATCCTACTGATGACCTCGAACTGCATCCAGAATCAGACATTACTGTAGTAAACTTCATATTTTAGTATTAATCATCAACATATAAAGCTCTTTATGATATATTTCCTGTCTATCAGGGACTATTGTGAATGTTTCACGTGTAGTAAGTAGCAGTAGAGAACACCGATGTGTTCTGTATTTGTTCTAACTATATGTGTTTATATTATCTAATTGTATATATTCACATATATATATGTGTGTGAATATATATCATATATTCCCATGATATATATTAATTACACTGACCAGACATGGAACCTATAAAATGATACTTCATTCAAATGAGTCATGCATTGTCTGAAATCCCAGATTTCTGGATAGTTTGATGATGTTGACAAACTATGTAAGTATTTAACTGCAGTATTAATTTAAGTTCATTTACCTATGATTGCACATTTAGAAATAGGAAAAAAACAATCTCAAGAGATAAACTTGCTTCCTCCGACAGCCACGAATTCTGTTTATTCTCATTTTAAATTTAAAACCTAATGTAAGACTGGAAAAGGTCATGCTATCAGTTCAGATTTCATCATTCTTCGGCCAAGTGCTTCAGTGTCACATTCTTTCTTTTGCTGAATTTGCCCAAATTGAGTAAGTCCTAGTAACTTGGTCTCTGAAATTTTGTTTTTATGGAGATTATATTTGAAAATAGATGTTTGCAATATAAGTAAGGGAGAAAAAATAGTGTGTGTTTTAACTTCTGACCTATAACTCCTTATTTTAGTCTCGTGTTTGACAGTAATGTGCTTTAAGCAGTGTAAGTATTACTGGTTTATATTAGGAAAAACAAAGAGTGGATTATAGAGAAGAGTGTAAAAATTATAGTACCAACTTATTCTAGAACAGTGGTTATCAGCTGTGACCCTTTAATACAGTTTCTCATGTGGTGACCTCAACCAGAAAATTATTTTCATTGTGAATTTGTAACCGTAATTTTGCTACTGTTATGAATTGTAATGTAAATGTCTGTGTTTTCTGATGGTATTAAGCAACCCATGTGAAATGGTGGTTTGACCCTCAAAAGGGTTGTGATCTACAGGTTGAGAACCACTATTCTAGAAGATACCTGTCTGGATTATGATTATATACAGCCTTGATTGTTCTATAAGATATTTGTGTGGATTATGATTTTTCTGCTTGTGTTCTCCTAAAATTTGGTAACTTTTAATTTGGTTGACAGTCTTTGTTTTGTTCATAACAAATTTATATTTAGCAACAAAAAGCACTGTAACTGTTTTCTTATAAGTATAAAAAACAGCCAGTTTATTCTAGTATGTTCCTAAATCCTGTATAAGGGAAAGTGATACTTTGATGTCTACCTTCTTTTAGTGTACCAGCTGCAGCAGGAAGCCCCTCATCCTCGAAGGATCACCTGTACTCGGGAGGTGGGTGTGATGCAGCCAGCACAGCATATGCCCTTTCCTTCCTCTGTTTCCCAAGACTCACCTTCCTTGGAGGCTTGTCTGGGGTGTAGTCATTCATTCCGGTTCATTGTATTAGTGGTCTCATGGGACATGTATGCTGTTTACAATATTATATAAGATATGTTTGTATAGTTTTAAATTATTTTAATTTTCTTTAGCTAATTACAGGTTGTTCTTACATTTTAAAATTCTAGCCGGGTAGTGGTGGTGCACGCCTTTAGTCCCAGCACTCAGGAGGCAGAGGCAGGTGGATCTCTGTGAGTTTGAGGCCAGCCTAGTCTACAGAGCAAGTTCCAGGACAGGCTCCAAAGCTACAAAGAAACCCTTTCTTGAAAAAACAAACAAACAAAAAGTTTTATTCCTTATTTCTGATAATGAACTTGAAAGTATCATTGTAGAAATATTTAATTCTTTTATTAAAAGATTTAAATCATAATTTAAAAAGTGAACAAAAATTGAGCCAGGCATGTGACCTTTAATCCCAACACATGGAAGGCAGAGGCAGGCAGACCTCTGAGTTCCAGACCTCCCTGTCTACATAACAAGTTATACACAAACACACATGCAAACAAATACACATACACACACACACACAGAACGTAGAAAGAGGGGGCTGGATATGGATGGATGCCATGTAAATACATTGTATACATGTATGAAATTACAAAAGAGTAAAAAGAGAAAGCACTTCAACAAAATAAGCAAGCAACATAGATAATTTACCTAGGAAAGGTATTTTTGTATAATATGAAAAGATGCCAACAGCCTACCACAAATACCCACACAAAAAGCTCACAGAAAAATCATGGAGTCGATTTTGTGTTGGCCAACTACTCTTGGGCATGGGTCCTGTCCTGGAATGTGGTTGTTATACTCAGTGAAGAAAACTGATTTTCCCTGTGCCAGTAGGTATCCATTCCAAGTAGCTTCTTGGTTGGGGTGGGACTTTGTGTCCACTTCCACTCTCAGTGCTGGGGTCTTGTCTTGTTTGAACCCATGCTAGCCTTGTGCCTGTTGTTACAGTCCCTGTGAGTTCATATGTTCATTAGCCTCGTTGTGTCTGGGAGACACTGCTTTCTTGGAGTCATCCATACTCCCTGGGTCTTAAAAGATCTTTCAGCTTCCTCTTCTGAATGGACCTTAAGGGGATGTATTTAATGATGGCATCCCATTTAAGATTGAGAGTCTCTTACTCTCTGCACATTGTCTAGTTGTGGGTTTCTGTGTTAATTAACATCTACTGCAAGAAGAAGCTTCTCTGTTGAGAGCTGGACAAGACACTGATCTCCGGGTATAGAAATGTACCGTTAGGTGTTATTTTATAACTATATTCCTTTTGCAATATATGTGAATGTTATCTTTTATTCTGTAGATTTGCGTGTTTATCTAAATAACTACAATTTAAACCAGTGTTTAAATAGCTAGTAAGGGACCTGGGGGGCAAGGAAGGGATCTTCCAAAGGAGGTGAAATGTAATATAGTATTCCAAAGAGATACAGGGAAAACTAGAATAGAATTAAATCAGGATGGGTATGAGAGAATAAGGTAAAAAAGGGGAATTTGGGAAGCGACAGCTAACACTAAAATCATTTAAAAAGCCATATGGAAACTTACTAATGTAGAAGCTTCCTAAAGTATATGCATATATGAAAGAAATTTAAATGGATTCACCATATAAGGGGAGAGACAATGCTCCAGTCAGACAGACTTATTATGCCACCAAGTAAAACCTCCATTGCCAAGAATGGGGTGCATCTTGTTGCTAAAGGATTCCCGTAAACTCTCCCAAACATCAGAGGTTATTGCCACAGTTATTCGTTACCTTCCACCCCCAGAGGACAAGGCCCTATTGCTGACAATTCCGTTTATATCATCAGACATGGATAACTTGAGCTGGTACTCAACTAGAAGTTTCACCTCAACTGACTAAAGTAGCTTAACCTCAACTGACTAGTGTTCATGATGCTAGAAGGTACTTTGCATGCTACTGGAGGAGAAAAGTAATTATCATTATTACCCTTTGACCTACAGCAGTGACCACATGCAAGGTATGTTGATGTGGTAAAACACATACGTTATGGGAATAACTGACCACTTTTTATTTATTTATTTTTTTGGATTTCTCTGTATAGATTTGAAGCCTGTCTTGGAACTCCTGCCTCTGCCTCCCAAGTGCTGGGATTAAAGGTTTGAGCCACCACAGCCTGGCCACATTTTTAAAAAATTGAATTTAATTTCACTCCATGATATAGAACCCATACCTGATACTGCTAAAGTGTCCAAGACCTGAGACTAGACATTTATGTTTTTATTCCTTCAATCAATTAACCAGTATTTGAGGAGGGACTGCTTTCTGCTAGATCCTCAGAATTCAAGTGAAAGCAATATCTCTTTCCCAGAAGAACTTAGAGTCTCCCTAGGGAGCGGAGCAGATTAGCCAACTGGACAGGTTGGTGGCAATTCCATGTATCTGATGTTTGTGAGGTTTTTTGTTTGTTTGTTTGGCTGGTTTTTGTTTTGTGTTTTCGTTTTGCCGCTTGCAGAGAAGTTGTGATAGAGAGCCCAAAGATCTATCTATATAGGCAAAAAATAATAAGAATGTTTTATGTCCTAAATTTAGAGTTTAGACCTTGTCCTTGTAGTCATAAAAGTAAAGTTATTTTAGGCACAAAAGCCTATTAGTCTAGAGCACTTGGCTGCAATGTGGAAGGTGGGTTAGGAGGGAAAATGGACATTTGAAGGCAAACAGACGGTGCCGGACAATTGTCTATATTCTGTCAATTATGTTTTAAATAAACACTGATTGGCCAGTAGCCAGGCAGGAAGTATAGGCAGGACAACCAGACAGGAAGTAGAGGCGAGTCAATGGAACAGGAGAACTCTGGGAAGGAGGAAGCCCATTCCTCCCCAGTCCTGTCCCAACCACAGAAGAAGGAAGATGTGATTGTCCCGCTGGAAATGGTACCAAGCCATGTGGCTAGCATAGATAAGAATAATGGGTTAATATAAGTTACAAGAGCTAATAAGAAGCCTGAGCTAATGAGCCAATCAGTTTTTATAACTAAAGTAGACTCTGTGTGATTTCTTTGGGACCTAATGACTGTGGTAACTGGGCAGGACAGAGAACCTCAGTCAACAAGACTGTTTTAGGAGTTTGTTGTCATACTTCTCGGGATGCATGAAAGGACCTATATGACACTGGTTCTGGGAATAGCCAAAAAGGGGGCAGAAAGAGGAATTTCTGAAGCATGGGAATATGATTGATTTGGTGGACTGACTGAGAAGGAAAAATGACTTTGGGGAACTAGTCATCTCTTGATTTTATCTCCTGTCACTTGAATCTAAGGAAGCAGAGATTTTTCTTTTTCTGCAAAAAACATTTAGATGTTTTATAAAACTTAAAAACAAGTATTGAAATGCTTAAATAAGCATAAATTATTCCTACTATTGCATGACATTTAAATTCCCAACTTGGTGATACCTTTATACGTATATTTCTGATTAATCCTTTAATTTGATTGTCTGAGTGATGTTTGTAAGTTTCAAGATAATACTTAATATCATAGGTAACGCCAAAACATCTAGATAGTCTTATACTAAAAGAAAACCTTCCCTGCTTCCTTCAACTCAAAAGATGTGCAGGAAGTTTTGTGTGCTGAGAAATTGTGGACCAGAGACCAACTTAGATGGGATTTACACTGAAACATAAGAAATAACCTGGCTGCAATTGCAACAGAAATAAAGATTCCTGAAGCTTATTATTTAAGATCAAATCTTTGGAAAAGGTAGAATCATTACTCCTGTGAGAAAATGAAAACGTGCTAACAGCAATTTAATTAGAAAGATAGAAGACGGCCGGGCTGTGGTGGCACATGCTTTTAATTCTAGCACTTGGGAGGCAGAGGCAGGCAGATCTCTATGAGTTTGAGGCCAGCCTGGTCTACAGAGCTAGTTCCAGGACAGGCTCCAAAGCTATAGAGAAAACCAGTCTCAAAAAAACAAAAAAAAAGAAAGATAAGTTTGTCACCATTCAAGAAGAAAATATGTATCATAAAGATAATACTTTGTCCCTTTCTACTATTAAGAATCTGGGAAAATGTAGTATGTTATTACCATAATTTTACAATTGAGAGAACTTGAAGGTGCCTCAGAGATGGTGCACTGGGATAGATTCTGAGAAACCATTAGAGTGTGCCCTTGAGGATGCATGGCATTGTCACCGAAACAAATTTCTTGCTAGGATGGCAATAAATGTCTCAAGTTTGCTAGAAACAGTACTAGGTTTGGATGACTAGTGAATAGGAAATCCAGACTTGGTGGCTAGGTTTGGTGCAAAACTACAGGAAATCACTCAACAGGCTTTGAAGTTGCTTTGGGAACTGCCATTCAACCTCAGTCAAGTGAGGCAACATAAAACAAGCAAAAGGATGGCCGTTTTGGTTATTAATAAGAATCCCAGTATTAATTTGGTCTCTACCATTTGGACAGACAGTATCTTTAATAATACTGCTACTCAGTTTCCTCTTGTACCATACAGTCCAGTACCTCTGCTACTTGGTATCTGTCCAAAGGAAATGAATTCATTATGTTAAGACATATCTGCACTCTGATGTTTTGCTGTATTAGTCACAGTGCCTAGTCAGTGGATGATGCAATACTGTATTTCACACCAAACATAGCATTTAAAAGAAGCAAGTCCTATTATTTGCAGCGTCATGGGTGAACCTGGAGTGCATTATATTAAGTGAAATAAGCCAGGCAGAAAAAGTCAAGCAGTCATAATCTCACTCTGTAAAATCTGGACCGTTCAGTTCAGAGGACCACAGTGTAGGTAGTAGTTATTAGATGCTGGGGTGGTTGGTTACTGGAAAGGTGTTGGTTAAAGAATACAGTATTTCAGTTCAAATGGAATACTTTGGGAGTACAGCTTTTAAATATGTGAGGTAATGCATGTTAATTATTTTAGCCATTCCACAATGTACACATGGTATGGGAAGTCCTTCTGTATATGTGTTGCTTTTATTGGTTAATGAATAAAGAATCTGTCTGGCCCGTGATAAAGTAGAGTAGAGCTAAGCGGGAAAACTAAACTGAACACTGGGAGAAAGAAGGCGGAATCAGACGCCATGTAGCCGCCTCCAGGAACAGGCATGCCGGAACCTTGCCTGTAAGCCACAGCCATGTGGCGATACACAGATTCATAGAAATGGGTTAAATTAAGATGTAAGAGTTAGCCAATAAGAAGCTAGAGCTAATGGGCCAAGCAGTGATTTAATTAATACAGTTCCTGTGTGGTTATTTTGGGAATCTGAGTGGCCAGGAAACAAACAAGCAGCCCTCTACAACAAACATGTATCAATAAATGTTATACATAATAATATTCACAAATGTGTAAATTATATAACATATGTACATTTTCATCAATTAAAAATAACTTTACCATAAAAAATAAGATTAAAAACTGGGAGTGATAAGGCTCTCTTACAAAGACAGAGTAGAATCATTCTTAACTTACTGTGGAAAATAAATGATCTTTACGTGTAGCTAAAACAGAGCAAATAGCAAGAGTCCCCTGAACCCAGATGCCTCCTAGGAAAAAGGTTTTTCTGTTTCTGTCATTTTGCAGTTTGAGCTAGAGTGACATTCAGGACTCAGTGTCACCTTAGAATGGCATTTTCTGACCACAAACTTATAGTTAACATATTAGTCCTCTATTACTGTCCTTACGCCATTTGCTACTCCTGTACTTTCTCTTTTTCTCCTCGCTGAACAAACTAACCTACAACAATAAAACTGTTTTATTTTGTTTCTCATCTTTACAATGTATTCTCAAAATTGGACAGTTTTGGTTTTAATTCAGTGATGTCTCCTGCATATAAAAATAGGTATGGGGCTGACAAGATGGCTAATGGGGTAAAGGCACCTGTTGATGACCTGAGTTCAAGCCCTGAGACCCACATGATGGAAGGAGAGAACCATCTCCTGCAAGTTGTCCTCTGACCTCGCTGCTCATGGTGTAGCATTCACCCTGCCCTCCCCCAGACACACAAGCACAAATAATGTAAATAATTCTTAGAAAATGAAAAATGCCTATCCCATGTTTTCTTTTCAGTATTTCTGGAATTAATTGAGCGATTTCCCTCTATGTCCCTATCTACCCAATAGGAATTCCTCAGAGTCTGTGCTTCTAGCTGTGCCACACGCTAGGAAATGCCGTGGGAAGAGAGACTGGTGGGAGCAGAAGGTTGATGCATGTTAAAATGTTTGTGACCAAATGGAGAACATGGAGTTATAGAGAGGGAGAGGGCTGGGGAGGGTGGGAAAAAAGCCACCATCTGTTGTGACACTGTTATGACATTAAGTTTTTTGGATATTTTATTCTTTGAATAATGTGGTTATCTTTTCTAATTCATTAACATCTAGAAACAAAAGATAGTTTGGTTCTACCGTTTGCACACACAGAAAAAGGTGTAGAGATATAAGAGATCTAATCCAGTTAACTGATAAACTTACAGTCCATCTTCTGCCTGTTATTATTATCAGATTTCTTGATATGTGTTAGTTTATCATATGGAAATGGTGTTGGCTTACATTTTGTGTGTTTTGTATTTTCATAAGTATTCATTGTTCTTCCTTTTTCTGTAGGTAGAAAACAGACCAAAGTATTACGGAAGAGAGTAAGTATGGATTATCAGAAAATACCTTGTAGGTTTATATGTGTAAAAGATACAGGTAAATGCATGCTTTTGGTAAAAATATAGGATGAAAGAAATATTCTAGTTTGGTGCTATCCAATTCTCTTTAATCTGATTACAGGTATAATTCTTACTGGTCTAAAATGGAAAATAAAGACCACAATTCAAAGAAATTGCCATGATAAAGTAAATATGCTATAATGTTAAAGAAGCAAGAAGCAAGCCATATAAATACTTACTCATAGATTGATATCAAGAAAGTGTATATATTCATGTACTAGATACAATAAAACATACAAATAGATTCAGTGGCATTCAGACAGTTTATTATATATTGGCCCCCTTTTTCTAGTTTTCAGTATTATGTAGTCTCTTTCCAAAAAAAATGATTCATGTTATCCAGAGACATATTAAACAATTTTGTACACTACCTTCTGAAGATGTCTTTTTAATGCTATTTATTAAGATAGAGCATCACTATGAAGTCCTGCTTCCTTCTGTGGTGGAATTTCTGGCATGTGCCCGTGCATCAGTCCCCTTCAGGCATGTACCCGTGCATCAGTCCCCCTTCAGGCATGTACCCGTGCATCAGTCCCCTTCAGGCATGTACCCGTGCATCAGTCCCCCTTCAGGCATGTGCCCACGCATCAGTCCCCTTTCAGGTTTTTACAGAATTTATATCTTGTGCATACATATTTGCAGCTTGAGTTTTCTGCTTAATATTGATAATGAGCATTATAATATTTTTAAAATTGACTTTGTTTTAGTTCTATGTTTGGGCAATAGGCTATACCAAAAATTATTCAAAATGTTGTTTTAATGTTTAAATTCTTAATTTTTCTGATTATTGAGAAATAGTAATATAGCACTTTGAACAAAAGAGTAAAAAATCACCTATAATTCTTATAACATCCCCTCCCTTTTTCATTTTTTGTTTTGTTTTGCTTCTGATTTTGTTTTTTGAGACAGGGTTTCCTCTGTGTAGCTTTGGAGCCGTCCTGGAACTCGCTATGTAGACCAGGCTGACCTCAAACTCCCAGAGATCCGCCTGCCTCTGCCTTCCGAGTGCTAGGATTACAGGCGTGTGCCATCACCAGAAAGCAGATCAGTCATTCTTAACCTTCCTAATACTGTTACCCCTTGGTACAGTTTTTCATGTTGGGGCGACCACAGCCATAAAATTATTTTTATTGCTACTTCATAACTGTAATCCTGCTACTGTTACGAATTGTAATGTAAATATCTGTGTTTTCCGATGGTCTTAGGCAACCCCTGTGAAAGGGTCATTCAACCCCCAAGGGGTTGCTATTCACAGGTTGAGAACCACTGCCCCAGATAAAAATCTTTGTTTTTTCATTGGTGTAATATCAAATAACAATGTATACAGCAAGTATTTATAAATCATTTAGAGTTCCAGGTGTGTTTTTAGTCTTGGAACGGTCCCCAGGCGCCTGCCTGTGAGCTGGGGTGAGAGTGAGCACGCAGCTGAGAGCCTCTTTTCAGTCTCTGGAGCTACTCAGCTGCTCTCTCATCAGGAGGACTGGACACAGACGTGGGTCAGGTTTTTGGCTGGAGATCATGGGTTAGGGAGGATTACTCTTTAATGCTAATAGTAACTCTCAGAACCTCTACACCATTTAAAGGGATACAAATATTGGACCACTTAGTACGAATCCTTTTAAGGTTCTTTAAATTTCATTATTAAAGTGCGTTCCATAATTTGATTTTGATTGCCTTTTAAGGTAGTTGATCTTTGTTTTAAACAGCTAGCACATTTTGTCAACTTGATTCACTGATGGCATGGCACATACAAAGTGTAGACTATATAATGAGGGTGTCACATCAGGGATGGGCACCATCTTACTTGCAGTAGATTCAGTATACGGCCCATGAACCTAGTTCTGAAAGATTGAGAAATAATGAAGATGAAAAGTTCAGGAGACCAATTAGAGCATTTCTGGTTGATGCAATTTAAACATAATTGGCATAAACAATTTTAAGACTGCACCAAACCTACAAGGAAAAGCTTCAGAGAGTTAGTAGCCTATTACCCCAAGCAAAATTCCTGGGTTATTAAGGTGTCAAAGATGGGCCTTTAAAATTTAATCCAAAGTGAAGTGACTGTTGTCCTTTTGTACTATGGGGGCTGTGATGAGACTGTCGCCATCGTCCCTGTGATGCCCGAGCCTTTGAGAGAGCAGGCAGATCCCAGCAGCAGAGTGTGAGCACGTGGTTGATGACGTGCAAACAAGGGCATCCCAGAACAAGTAGTGAAGACCCACTGTGATGTCAGAGGGTGTCTTTTCGTATGTTATAACTTAGTTATTTTTCAGTAATTTTTAATGTCCTTAGGCTATTGTGGGCCATTTAGGGAAGAATGAATGATTTCTAGGAACTATGATTTTCCCCTTAGGAAAATGAATGGGAGAGGTAGGCAAGTTTGTGTGTGGCCTGTGGTACCTTCTTTTTTTTTTTGAGACAGGGTTTTAACAGCTCTGGTTGTCCTGGAAATCACTCTGACCAGGCTGGCCTCAAATTCACAAACAGAGATCCGTCTGCCTCTGTTGGGATTAAAAATTTACGTCACCACCGCCCAGCTTGTGCGGTGTTACATTTATATCTCCTCTTCTGGATGAGACTCAGTCTCCCAGGAGTCTGCTGGGATTCAGGTCCTTTTCTGATAGTTTGTTCTTAGGTAGATAAAGAGAGCTCAGAAAGACTTTTCCTGGTACTGGCTGTTTGTCTTGTGCTGTCAAAAGAAGATAACATACTAAAGCAACACATTCAGGGTAGCATGGCCTGTACTCCTTTATAGTCTTTGAGTTCTAAAAGGACATGGTATATGACTTCACGAATTGAAAATCCTCATACAGGTGTAAAGTGATTCCATACTTTAGTTATTTGCTACCACTGCCGCTTTACTTTCTGTGTTCTGTATCAGGTTGTTGTAAATGAATCTTTCCATAGAAGACGCATTTATTATTTGTATTTATTCTTCCTTTTTTTCTTTGTTAATGAAAGATAGGGTTTGGACAGGAAGCCAAAGCAAGTGCTGCTGCTTGTGGTCTGAGTATTCAGCAATGCACATTAAGCACATTATTGGGTGATCATGCCAATTAAAGACAGCCAGGGGCCTGGAAAGTTGCCAGCATGGACTTCCAGCCAGAAGCTTGGATCATAGCATCAACTGGGAAGAAGAAATGAGATAAATTCTGTGTATTATTCTTTAGCAAGCCCATATGGTCAAATGGTTACAGGTGTTGGATCCTGCCTTAGATGGATGTGGATTTGGCTCCCTGGCTGGGAACTAGACTCAGTAGCTACTTTGGTGCTGTTCTTATCACAGAGAAGCTGGCCAGGGGCCAGGCCCACAGAAGCGCAAGCACAGTTAAACTCAAGTGCTTTCCTTCCACGGTGTGACTGAAAGCAACAGGTGAGGGCAGGGGTCATGTTTTGTCCTGTTGTATTAAAAAACTGTGGAGAGCCAGGTCTCTGATTGACTTTGTTCCATAGGTTTCATGGCATGATCTCTAGAGAAGAGACTGACCAGCTCTTGAGTGTGGCTGAGGGGAGCTACCTCATCCGGGAGAGCCAGCGACAGCCGGGAACATACACTTTGGCTTTAAGGTTGGTCCTGGACCTACAGTTATAACTGTGCTTTATTTTAAACCTTCTTAATAGAGGACTTCAAAATTTAAAGGCATCCAGCAAGTAATTGAATTGGTTCTTACCATTTTAATAGCTTTGAGACCCTTTAAAAACTGCCCGTGAATGCTAACCCTCAGTGAGTAAGGATTCAGACACTTTAAAGCATGTTTGTTATAGTTGCTTCCTTCTGTCATTCCCTTGCTCTCTGTCTTGCTGGGTCAGCTTCCATCTATTTCTCAAATAAGGAAAGACACCAAAAGAAGTTCTTTGTAACTAAAGCCAATGTCATTTCTTAAGCTATATTTTGGTTAGTAGCTTTTCTTGAACTCTTGGCTCTTCTCTACGATTTTGGTTATTCGTAGCTGACAGTGTGGTGCCTAGAAACAAGTATTTCCATTAGCCCTGCACTCAAAGCAGTCATAGGAGCAGAAATGTAGTAACATGGCTGTTCACTCGGCTTTCCCTATGCCAGACTTCTAAGTGTACTTAATCTTCAAGATGATTCTCTTTATTATTATTTTCACTTTACAGTTGAGGAAACAGGGGGCACACTGCCAACCATGGTCACACTTACAGTAAGTTGTGCTAGTATTTTAAGTTTGTCAGATTTAGAGTGTGCTTTTAAATACTGCCTTCCCACCTGCCCCAAGGCTCAGGCTTGTTGTCTTTGTCCCACTCTTCCTGGGCTATCCCTACTGTCCCTTTGGGGAGACTAAAGAGCAAGGGTAACTTCCTAAGGAAGTGGTGAAGAAACCATAGCACACAGAAGGTAGAAAGATGCCAGGGCTTTAGCCTGACTCTTTCTTCAGCTGCCCTGCCTCTGTGAGTGAGCATGGAGTCCATTCTTGTCCATAGATGAGGAACAATTCATCTTTCTGATAACTTGACTGATATAATTCAGTATTATTTCATACTGAGTTCTGAGTCCTCTGTATTCTTGGAAAGAAGAATTTCTCATAGTATTTGTGGAACTTTGCCTTTTGATACAAATTATGACATATAACTCCCCCTTCAACTACTTGTGTTGCTTATTAATTTTAATTGTGGTATATAGGAGAAGGTATCTATTTTGGCAACCCAAATATCTTTGTTTATTTTCCTACCCATTTGACCAGAAGACTGTTTTGTAGAAAAATCACAGAATTACTTGAAGTTTAGTTTTCCAATTTTCTGGTTTTGTTTCTACTTTTCTCTGCTTTTGGGGACCTCAAACACAAGGCCTGTGCATCGCTCAGCAGCATCTGCAGGATTTTTTTGTTTTGGTTTTTCTGTTTGTTTGTTTGTTTTTCGGAGCAGGGTTTCTCTGTGAAGCTTTTTGGAGCCTGTCCTGGAACTTGTTCTGCAGACCAGGCTGGCCTTGAGCTCACAGAGATCCTTCTGCCTCTGCTTCCCAAGTGCTGGGATTAAAGGCGTCTGCCACCACTGCCCGGCTTACATCTTCAGTTTTTGAGGTCAGTTTCTTTGTCTTTCTATTCTTTAACTTTATACCAGAATTCTACACCACTGCATTTCCCGTATGTGGCAGTCATGTGATTGTCTAGGATAAATGAGCCTGGATGTAACAGCCAATGGACCAGGGTATTTTGGAAGGAGAAAGAACAAAATTCTGCTCCTTTGGCTGCCATTTTCTTGTTTTTCTCTAAGATCATGTGTAACTTCTAAGATAATAGCTTGAACTCAGTTTTACTCTCATCTTAGGGTGCAGTCATTTGTAGTTTTCCCGGACTCAGACCATCAAATAGTCAAGGACCACAAATTTGATTTGGAGTAAAGTAACCCCCTGACTGCCCAAGTCTTCCTGGTCCTCACCTTCCTGCCCTATCATTAAACTTCTTTGCCATCCATCAAAATTAGAGAACAGTTGAACATTAGTTTGAAGGGAGTGGTGGGTTGTTTTTCTTTGTTTTGTTTTTTTAAGACAGGGTTTTTCGGTGTAGCCCTGACTGTCCTGGAATCACTCTGTAGACTAGGCTGGCCTTGAGCTCAGATATCTGTCTGCCTCTGTCTCCTGAATGCTGGGGTTAAAGGCATGCGCCACTACTCCAGAGTGGTTTAAATTGATAAGTTTGTAAGAACCTGTAGTCTGTCTTTTGTTACTGAAAATAATTTTTTTCACTACATGATTCTTACATGGAAAGAAACACTGAGTAAAGAAAGCTGTGGGTGAGGGTAGGAGAAGGAATTCATGAGGGTGTATTTTTAGTAATTTATGCTTTGAAATATAACAAACAGTCTTCACATTTTAAACTAGATGTATGACAGGGGACTGTTAAGAAGAATATGAATTAGAAGTTGTGTTAAAATGTGTTATTATTATTATTATTACCTCTTACTCCCACTGCAACTGATAATTCTCCTAATTCATGTCAGTTTGTCTTGTTTTTAACATAGTGTATGATCTATTTGTGGTAAACGGCTTATCTAGTTCATAGCCTGTAACATGAGGGCCTGCTTGTCGGGGTTTCTGTCCTGCCCAGTTCCTGCAGCCAGTAAGCCCCAAAGAAAATCACACAGAGAGTCTATATTAATGATAAACTGATTGGCCCATTAGCTCAGGCTTCTTATTAGCTCTTGTAGCTTATATTAACCCATTATTCTTATCTATGTTAGCCACATGGCTCAGTACCTTTTTCAGCTGGGCAGGTCACATCCTGCTTCTTCTGTGGTCTGGGCAGGACTGTGGAGGAATGGGCTTCCTCCTTCCCAGCATTCTCCTGTTCTCATTGCCCCACCTTTACTTCCAGTCTGGTTGTCCCACCTATACTTCCTGCCTGGCCAATCAGCGTTTATTTAAAACATGATTGATAGACTACAGACAATTCTCCCGCACCAATAGCCATTTGTGTTCATTGTGCATTTGTTGTGTTGGCCAAAGACTCTCTAAAAAGGAACAGATCTTACACCTCAGGGTCCTCAGTAGATCCATCAAGACCGCTATGTTTAAAACCAAGCTCACTGCTTTCCTTCCAGATAGCCTATGTCTCCATTCCCTTCTTAGCTGGCAATACTGTTATCCAGTCTGTTTTTACAGAATCCACAAGTTGTGTTTTTTTCTCTCTTAGGTTTTAGATCCTTGCAGCATTTATTTGCTCCTACCTTTTCTTACAGCCCACACTAAATCTTTTAATCTTTTTTTTATTGTTTTCATTGATCTATATATTTTTATCCACTTCCCTCCTTTCCCCTTCCCTCCCCTTCTACTCTTTCCCATGGTCCCCATGCTCCCAGTTTACTCAGGAGATCTTTTCTTTTTCTAAATTTCATGTAGTTTAGATCCATATATGTCTCTCTTAGGGTCCTCATTGTTGTCTAGGTTCCCTGGGATTGTGAATTGTAGGCTGGTTTTCTTTGCCTTATGTCTAAAGCCACTTCTGAGTGAGTACATATGATATTTGTCTTTCTGGATCTGAGTTACCTCACTCAATATGATGTTTTCTAGAGATCCATCCATTTGCTCATAAATTTCAAGATGTCATTTTTTTTCTGCCGTGTAGTACTCCATTAGCACACACTAAATCTTATAGCAAATATATAGTTTGCCTTTAAAATAAATTTATTATTTTTAACATAAACTTCAAAAATTAACTCTGGTTTTGTAATTTTCCTTTAGTGTTCTGGATCTGTATCATTTTTGTTTGTTTGTGTTTTGGTTTTTTTTTTTGTTGAGACAGGGTTTTTCTGTGTAACAGCACTGGCTGCCCTGGAACTCGCTTTGTAGACCAGGCTGGCCTTGAACTCACTAAGACCCACTGTCTCTGCCTCCCGAGTGCTGGGATTGAAGGTGTGTGCCACTACCACCCAGCCTGACTTTTTCTATTTTATACCTTTGCATAGATCTCCAAAGCCTTAGATAACTGTGCCGTATTACCTAGTAATTAAGAGGAATTTCCATTTGCATATTTCATATAGCCAAGCCAGTCCTATCTCTTGGATGTTTTCAAAAGTTACCTTTTCAATTTTATGCAATTTCTTGGATTGGTAAATGTGTGAGGATCTCCTGAGACCAGCTTTGTCTCCAGAAATGATCATCTGAAATCTCCTATAGTTGTCAGGAGTATAGACTGGCTGGGGAGACTGAGGCAGAAGGATTGATTATTCAGGTCTAGTAGTTCAAGGCCAGCCTGGCTAATAAAGTAAGTGATTAGTACAATTGTAGAGGTGACAGGACACAGGATTGAGAAAACATTGCTTCCTTTCGTTGGCATCTCTTGTACTTCCTTCCGCAAGTAATGTAGGGTGTCTGATAGTGTCCAGATGTTCCCATGGCTCTAGTTGCCTGGAGTCAGAAAGGAGGGGAGCTGCCCCATTGAGTTTATAGCTTGCAGGTGAGGAGAGTGTGCTGCTTAGTGCTTATTGTGACCTCTGCCTGTTTCCCAGTGATTCGGAGGCTTCCTGTGGGTTAATTTGACGTTTGGATTAATTAATTACAGTTTAAGGAAGTAGACATGAAGTAATATAATGTAACTTAAGAAATTCAGCAGAAAACACGTTTTTCTAGTGATTTTCATAGTTTTAAGACATATTTTTTTTTCTCAGTGCTGGGAATCAAACCTAGGGCTTCATGCTGACCACTGAAATACCCTATCAGTTCAGGAACTAATTTTTAAAACACATACTTCACTGGTTAGGGGAGATTCCTCAGTTGGCAAACACATAGACCAGTGTGGTTTACACTGAATTACAGGCCACCCAGGGCTACATATTAAAACTTTGTCACATACACAAACACATGCACACATGCACACATGTTAGGCTTGGTAAACACTCTTATAATCCCAGTGCTGGAAAGGCAGAGACAAGTAAATCCCTGGAGCTCTCTGATCAGCCAACCTGGCCTGCTTGGTGAAACTCTGTCTCAAAGAAAGTAGGTGGTACTTATAAGGACAGCCTTAAAAAGTTGTCCTCTGGCATACAGAAACACACAGAATATATACCACAAGCTTTGTACCTCTCTAGAAGAAAACTTGTCAAGTTAGTTTGAACGTTTCCTCTTGGGCGCTTTCACTTCCCTGGCCTTGCACATGATTTCCAGGCATCGTGCCAGTTGGCAACTCCCACCTGAATGCTCTGCTGTTTCTGATCTGTTGTTTAACCTGTCCTACTGAGTTTGCCATTTCAGTACTGTGCTATATTATTTGGTTCTAAATTTTCATCCGCACCTTGAGACTAGTGAAGTAGAAAGGTATAGAAAATATGGAGAGCTAATAAGAGTAACCATATGAAGTGACTGCTCAGATATCAAACACCTGCTCTCTCTTTACTGTCACTGTGTCTGATAAAATCTCAACACTTTATGGGCATCTGTACAGTTGCAGCCTATTTACCACTCTAGAAGCAGTGAGTCTGGGGGAATGGACGTGCAAGTCTTATGCAGTAACTACCTTTATTCAGAGCATCAGACAGTTTGTATCTTGAGGGTTAAGAAAGATCACCTGAGTATATAATCATAAGGGCAAGCTGCATGTGGCACAAACAAGTTTTTCCTTAGAGGCACAGAAACAAATAACAACATCCAGTTGTAATGAGGAGTCTTCAGTGAACTCATTGCTATCCTCTATATTTTGAAGGGCCATGAAAGCACATTTCAAGAATAATTCCAGCCGGGCAGTGGTGGCACACGACTGTAATCCCAGCACTCAGGAGGCTGAGGCAGGTGGATCTCCATGGGTTTGAGACCAGCCTGGTCTACAAAGAAAGTTCCAGGACAGTCAGAGCTATTGCACAGAGAAATCCTGTCTCCCAAAACCAAACAACAACAATAAAAAAGAACAATTTCTTGTTGAAGAAACTTGGGTCATACGACTCTTGCTTTTTTTTTTTTTTTTTGAGTTTTCTCACACTCAGAATTCTACTCATAGGACTCCATCCTTCAACTGTGTTCCAGCAGCAACCCACTTCATCTTTAAAAAAAAAAACAAAAAAAAACTTGTCTTTTATTTGAGAAATTCTATTTTTATTGAAATTGGGTAAATGTGAGAAGCTGTTTATAACTCTTATGCCAATAGCTATTTATGTTCTCACCCTAAATAACTAAAATGTGCAGACAGGTGAGATTACTGCTGAACATTATTTTTGCTGTTGTTCCCCTGAGCCAAACATTTAATTCAGGGCACACTTGCCTGGATTCTGTCCAAGCGTTTTCTTGGAAGTAGCAAAAACAAAGCAACAACAAAAAGCCCCAAGAAACATATAACAGTGTCACATATTTAACCTGATACAGGATTAAATCTGTGTGTGACGGTCACTGGGTTCTGTTAATGTGGTCCTTCTGACATAATGAATGCCTTGTTAGCAGTAGCTTTAGCCTCTGAATTTAATTTTACTTAGGAGAAAATTCTTAAGTATATGTTTACAATAATAGTTGAGGAATAAGGCCAAATGAATCATTTAAAAACAACAGCCACTTGGACAGAAACCTTAATGAATAGATTGAAAGACAAAAGGAAGATCAGAGAAAATAAGAAGTTAAGATTTTAAAAATTCTATCACAAAATAATGGCTCTCCCTGCTAGAACTTTTCAAATGAAATGATACTGCACATTTAAAGTCTAACAGACTTGGGCTCTGGTTGTCTACCTGTTTTATATATGTGTGTGTATATGTATATGAACATATGTATATATTTATGCATTAATATACACATTAATAATATAGAACTGTATATACATACATATATATTTACCCTTTGAAGTTTGAGTTCCTGGTTTGTAAAACAAGAGTAACAGACATGGTACTTTTCAGAAAAGGTGATTTTTAAAGTCTATTATCCTTCTTTGCAGAATTTTGTTTTCTATCAGTTGAGATGCTTTTATCTATAAGTATCTATCTGATCCTCAAAATCAGCAAGCTCTACTGGCTTCAGTGTGAAATGATTTAAGGAAATACCATTAGTGCTACAGACGTGTAATGATGGCTTAGATGTCAGTATGCTTATGGTGTAACAAAGGACTTGTGATCCTCTGTTTCTGTTAATGGATAATCAGCTTCACTATAAGGTTAGGTTTCACTTGGGATCAAAATGTAGCTGCCATACCAGAGTTGTGTGCTTCCCTTTTTATCCCCAGTGAGAGTATATCCAGGAGCCTTTTCTGTATTTGTAGTGTGCAAGCTTCCCTTCAGGATGGTAAGATGAATTTAGGTCAAGCCTACCCAGTCCTGAGCCTGGAGGATCTGCAGAGAAGTACAAGTAGGCCCTGAGTGCCTGTCTAGCTAGGACCTGTTCCCAGTACTGTGTATTGCCTCTTCTGGAAGAGGACTATTGTAGGGAACTAAGTGGGCGCATAAAATGTAGGGTTTGGTTTTGTTTGGTTTTGTTTTAAATAGGAAGAGGCTGTGGGGGGATGGGAAATGGATACCAGTAGGTACAGCTTGGTGGGCTGTAGCCATTAAGGAAGTTCTTGTTAGGCACTGAGGATTGACCCATAGTGTAATCCTCAAAACTTATAGTCCTCAGTGCTGGGGATTGGACCCATCCGTAAAGTGCTTGCTGGACAAATATGGGGGCCTGTATTTGGGTATCCTGAACCCATGTAAGAAGCACAGCAAATATACCTTAACCCTGGCACTGACTGGAGCCAGGCAGAGCTGGGGCGCACTGGCCAGCCAGTGTAGCTGAACTGATAGGCTGCATTCAGTGAGACATTTCAGGCAGCTCCGGGAAGATATGATGGCCCTGGCCTCCATGGGCATCCCACATTTGTACATACTCACATAAGACACAAACACATACTTAAAAATAATTTAAAATTTTTAAAAAGAAAAGGTGGAAAATATTAAAATGTGCACTTGGGGAAGAAGGAAGTGGCCATGACACTAATGTGTAAAACAAAATGGAATGTTTGGTGTTGAGGCAGATACGGGTCAGGGATATAGGAAACAGAGCAGTAAAAGTCAGGATGCCGTAGTAGCTCACACTGAGAATTGACTTTTCCTCTAAGAAATGGTAGCCATTGAGGGTTTCTAATAGAGACCTTACGCTTGCAGTTTAATCAAAGCGATAAGAATGTTGAGTGACTGGGTGGCAGAAGCAGGCAGATCTCTATGCATTCAAGCCCAGCCTGGTCTACATAGTGAGTTCCAGAAAAGCCAGAGCTACACAGTAAAACCCTGTCTCAAAAATAAAGAAAAAAGGAAAGAAATAAAAAAGGAGGGACGTCGGGTCGAATGAGTGTCTGTACCTTTCTCCAGAATTACTGTGCATGTGGGAATGTTGATGATACAACCCAGGATGCCATGCATGCCAGGCAACATTTACCATGCCCCGAAGCATGTATATATGTATATGTGGTTTTTGCCTTGCTGGAGATGAAGCCCACAGTCTAGAAAATTCAGTAAGCAGTTTTCATTTGGTTATGGAGATCTTTAAAAGGGTTTCTTAATAACTTATAGATTTGCTTTGAGAAGATGTGTTAAACTCCAAATTTGGCAACTCCAGAAATATTTCTGTTAATCTGAGTCATTTTAGCTTCTCTAAATTGGGAGAAGAACATGATGTCATATGTGCAGGAGTCTTGATAATTCCCAAATCTGGATTCAGACATTCCCAGGACAGATGTGGACATGTGCCAGAAGATGCTCAGAGCCACAGTACTTCCTCATTTATGTCATGGACCAAGATGTGAATTATTTGGAAATTTTTAAATAGTGGAAAACAAGAATTTTAAGACCAAAAAAGCATGTTTAGACAGATTATATTTTCTTTTAAAATACATCACACTTCTTATTTGATAAATTCTGAGGTATATATAGCCTATGTTAATCTGAAAAATAAAATTATACAGCACAGTATGTGTAGCATCATCCTACTTATGTAAAATTATGTATCTGTGGTGCATATGTAAGTAGAGTTGTCTAAGAGAATGATCACAGAAATGTTCAGGGTTTAGCTGGGTATTGAACTTAAAGATGGTTTTTATTTTGTACCTTTTAAGTTCATTGATTTTGTTTTCACCAACTTTGTATATCATTTCCTAATCAGAAAAAAACTCAATGGGGCTGTTTTCTTTTTAGAAAAAAATAATATTAATTATAACCTTAAGCAAAAATGAAAGTCATTATATCTTAAATATATGAGGATTATAAACTTACCAACTTACTTCAGTGATTGATCAGAAGAATGTTTGGTTGGAAGCTTGGGGACAAGTCACAGGCAGTGTCTGAGAATCTGTTCGGCCTTTGTAAGAGGAGCCTTGTCCAGTGCTGGCAGTGGTAATTGTCACATGGAGATAGTGGGAGATGCTGTGTGTCCTATCTGCCATAAGCGTCATCAGTTGGACTTCTCCCCTGCGGTGCTCCTCAGGGCCGTGAAGATGGATGGGGTTCCTGTCTCGAGGCAGCAGTGGAGTGTGCTTTGGAAGAGTCTGCATTCAGCTCTCCTCTTGCAGCCAAGCAATCCTATGGTGATTGCTCCCCATGCAGTTGGTTCACAGGAGAGAAAACTGTAAATAGATAGGCTGGCTGTTAAGATCCTTGGCATTAGTTATCATTCTCAGCTAGCAAATTAGTATTAAGGGCTTGGAGTAGTGGAGACAAAGGCTGTGAGAACTGCTGGGTCAGAGTTCATCTGTCTGCTGAGGTCATCCAAAGGCCTCGCTACTCCTGCACTTGACTTCTTCTCAGACCCTTTTTTGATCAGCCAACAAAAAGACGACTTGCTAAAGTGTCAAGTTGATAGGAAAATAAGTTGAGCGAGTAGCTTTTCTTGCTCTCTCACCAACCTCCCTTCCCAACCAAAAAGGCCTTGGCTCATCCCAGGTGTGCTGAAGCATCTCCTCTTGGCAGCCAAGCATGGCTCTGTGTACTAAGAGTTGCAGGATATTTCTAACTCTCCAGGCATGTGCATGTCCAGGGCATACCTAGCATGCCAGTTTACCAGATCACACTGTACAGTGGATTAGTTTTTCGACCTAGCATACTAGTTCACCCAGTCACAGCGTGCAGTGGAATAGTTTTTAGACTCACAAAGTTGTGCAGCCTAATTTCGACCACTTTAACTTCTTGTGTCTTCCCAGCTTTCTCAGCCCTAGGCAACATTTCATATAAACAAAATCAAATAATATGTGATGTTTAATAGCTGATTTCTTTCCCCTAGCATGATGTTTTCAAGTTTTATCTGCGTCATGGTATGTGTCAGATTTTATTCCTTTTTATTAATAAATAATAACAGAAATATTCCAGGATATGGGAACACTTCTTTTTGTTTATTCATTTACCAGCTAAAAGACATTTGTATTGTTTCCACTTTTCTGGCATCTATGATTAATGTTGCTATAAATACAATAATCATGAATGTACAAATTTTATGAAGAAATCTGGTTTTGTATTTTGAATATATTCTTAGGAATTAAATGATTGGGTCTCGTTATAACTTAAAAACAATTTTGGGGTCTTGGGCATATGCTTCATTGATAAAAATCTGTGTTCAGCAGACCGGAGACCCTAGCAGCAGCAAGAAAAGAAAGTTTTGAAGGCTTGCCAAATTATTTTCCAAGGTGACTCCACTAGTTCAGTTCTGTAGCAAAGAAGGAAGTCGAGTCCATCTCCCCTCACCAGTGCTTCACTGTGTCTTTGAATGTAGACCTGCTGTATGGAGTGGTATCTTGTTATGGTTTTGATTTGTATCTCACTCTGAAATGGTACTTCATTTTTAAAATTTTTGATTATTGTCAAAAATTTTGATTATTGTCTGTCTTCAGATCTCACTTCTCTTAGATGTGTATAAAGCAATAGGTTTAAGATGGAAGCTAGAGAGTTTTGTGAGCCATCTGCAGTGGATGCTGAGAGCCGAACCCCAGTTCTCCGGAATGTGCTCTAATCTGCTGGCCATGTCTGCCAGCCCCCAGGTACATTTCAAAACCAACTGACAGAAATTTGGTTCAGTGATGATTCTCTGAGCTGTTGTTTCGCCAAGGAGAACTAGAATCTGGCCTGTGTTTCTGCTTGGAGGCGATAGAGGAAGTATGTAAATTCTCTTTAAGACCCGCTTTTCGGGAGCCAGGCACAGCCCCGGAATATGTTCATAGCGTGATTCCTTTTCTTTGAAAACAAAACCCCACAAATTTGGCAAATCCAGACACTGTATTAATAGCCTTAATGATCTTATAAATATAACTATTCTCCAGATCCTTTTACAGGCGTTCTAGTATTTTGTGTGTTGTAACTCTTGGTGTTTCTCAACCTGCTTTGTATTGTGGCAGCCATGGAAAGAATGCTGTTGGATGGCACCTTGGAGATAAATGCACAAGGCAGGCATGGTCATATGTGCCTGACCCAAGGACTCTAATAGATCCACTTTGGCATCCTTGAAGGCTGAATGGATTTAATACCTTGTAACTTGTCATTTCTGTTCATGGCAACCAGTTGGAAAATTCAGTTTTATCCATAAAGTAAGTCCATATAGTACATGCTAGTGGTTTGGGGTTTTTTGCTTGTTTGATTTTTCTTTTACAGTTAATCTATGAGAAAGCTAAGGCATAGCTGTTATAGCACAAAAAACCAAGAAATAGAAGTTCAGGTTTTAAAACAGCAGCTTGACTAATAATGAAACACATAATATATATTGCAAGGGGATATGGCATATGAGTAAACAGTTTTTAAAAAATTGGAGCTCTTAAAAATTAGTATTTTAAAAATAGTGACACATTATCATCTTTATAAAGCAGAGAAACTATTGTTTAATGCTTTTAAAGATAGTAATTATACCAACTAAATCTCAAGGGCTAAATTTTTACTTCTCCCAAAAGAGGAAAGCCAAATTAAGTGTGTTCAAAATTTAATGATTTAAACTAAAATTCTACTGTAAGATCACTTTGTGATCATTTGTATAAAAACAAGTTGGGGCTAGGGTTTGTGTAAGTTAGTGTTATAGCTTGATCTTCCATGAGCAAGGACCTGGATTTAATCACTAGTCTCAAAAAATGTATATTAAATTTGATTAACTAGTCAAAGGAAAAACAACAATGGTTCTCTATTAAAATAAGTGTATTTGTTTCCATGTCATCTATTATATCTTTATGGTGTTGAAAGTGGCAAGTAGATGTGGGAAAGGTTTTTCAACCAAAAGCAAAGCATCTGTGACAGTAAACCAGGTACTTCTCTGGTATTTCCCTAGTTCACCTTGTAGAGACAGTGCTAGTCACTGTTATTTGTCTGGTCTCCCAGAAATTACTCATGCCTAAAATACACATCTATTTTATGTCCCGCATGTAAACTGTGTTCTCATTGAGAATTGGTAGAGGTTGGTCCATCTCCCAACAAAGGTAATTTCTAGTCTTTGCATAAGTTTGCACTATTGTCTGCCTGGCTATGTAGTTGTGTAACCAACAGCTTATGCCTAACAAACGCCATCATTGCCTTGTTTATTTCATTTTAGCAGATACTTGGTAGTTTTCAAACTTGTTCAGCCCCATTCTTTGAGTTTAGCTTTTGGTAAGCTGGTTGATCACTGGTGAGAGACTAGACAATAAGATGTAATTTATTGTGACATTTGACTAAAATGCTGATAAAATGTTACTAAGCAAGGAATTCCTATTGTGTTAATTCATCTTCATATTTCTGAAGATTTTGTAGGAGGAATTCATTCCTTTTTTTTTTTTCTAAGACAGGGTCTCTGTGTGTAGCCCTAGCTGTCCTGGAACTAGCTCTTGTAGACCAGGCTGGCCTTGAACTCATAGAGATCCACCTACCTCTGCCTCCCAAGTGCTGGGATTAAAGGTGTGCACCACCACTGCACAGCAGAATCCATTCTTATTGTGTTATGAAATAGTAAAATAGACTGGAATAAAAATCATTGAATTTTGGAATATTAGTTTGAGTTTTAGCATTAATGAATCAGAATTCCCAGAGAATCACAGTAGCCGTTTGTAAAGGGGATTTTATGTTTTGCTGGTACTGAGCACTGGTCAAAGACTTTTTCATTCTAGAAAAAGGATCCAAAGGAACTGGGGAAGGATTATGCTGCTGGTAGGCGTTGACATGTTGTGTACTGAGTGTTCTTTTGATCTGATCGCTCATGATAGGTTCAGTTGGTTGCTATGGTTTCATTTCAGTTTCTGCAAAGCTTCCTGTGCTATTTGGATTAAGTGGAAAATGATGCTGTGCAGAATTATTTCCCAAGAATATTTTCAGCTTCTTTTACTTAAGATTACACATTTTTCAAGGGAAGTTTTCTGGGTATTAGAGTAGGGGGCCTCACATGACAATAAAATTTAGTAGTCCTGAGGTGTTAAAACTAATGTGATAAAAGGCCACTGTAATTAACTTTAAAATGCAATTAGTGCCATAGCTTTGAAAATGTTTGCAAAGACTGAGTGTCCCTTACCCCAAAGGCTTGTAGCAAATGTGTTTTAGAATTCAGCACATAAAATGTCTGTCTGTCCGTCCGTCCGTCTCTCTTTCTCTCTCTCTCTCTCTCTCTCTCTCTCTCTCTCTCTCTCTCTGTGTGTGTGTGTGTGTGTGTGTGTGTGTGTGTAATTAAAGTGGAGTTGCTCAGATTTCACAAATCTCTGAAGCTCTGCTATACAGAGGAGACATTTTTTCAGAACCCACGTGTTTAGTATGTGAGTTAAGAATAAAAACTTCTCTTGTCTTACATCAAGAGATGTGGTTATACCAAGGAAAGGAAGGTTTTAATTTGTCTTAATGATTGTCTTTTATTTTTCTTAATCTATATCCAGGTTTTCTGAACTACTCTGATACAACCTATTTTTAATCTCTTAATAATTGAAATATGAGTATGATTGTTAACAAATGTCATTGCTGCATAGCAGGGCTCTGGAACTTTCGTCTATGCAACTGGAACTATGTACCCACTGAATGACTGTTTTTTCCTCTCTCCTGGCCCCTGCACCCATCACCTTATCTTTCCTTCCATTGCTTTAATATTTGTTGGAATTCTCCATCAGGTGATACATGAGCACCTACTTCTTTGGACTGAGATCCAGGAGGTTTGTTCGTTGATTGGGCTGTGCTTCTGCAGCCGTATTTTTATGTGCTTTGGTCTCTTGGCTTTAGTTGTCTTCTGTTTCTTGTTTTGGGCAGGTCTGTTGTCTTCCCCACCTCCACTTGTATACATTTTCAGAAATAGCCATTTCTCTCACTCTCTGTATGCTGGTTGCATACCGGAGATCTTTTGTCAATCAGCTTTTCTAGACATTCTGAGAGACTCTGAAATTTGGGGGGGTTGGATTGACTTTTTTTTCAGGATTGGTGTATGTAATTTTTCTTTTTTTCCTTGTTTTTAACATATATTCTGACTGTTTTTTATATTTTTTAATTTTTATTGAGCTATATATTTTTCTCTGCTCTCCTCCCTTCATCTCCCCTCCCTTTCTACCCTCTTCCATGGTCCCCAATGCTCCCAATTTGCTCAGATCTTATCTTTTTCTATGTCCCATGTAGATTAGATCTATGTATGTCTCTCTTAGGGTCCTCATTGTTGTCTAGGTTTTCTGGGATTGTGAATTATAGCCTGGTTTTTCTTTGCTTTATGTCTAAAAGCCACTTATGAATGAATACATACTATATTTGTCTTTCTGGGTCTGAGTTACCTCAATATCATGTTTTCTAAATCCATCCATTTGCCTGCTAATTTCAAGATGTCATTATTTTTTTTTCTGCTGTGCAGTATTCCATTGTGTAAATGTACCACATTTTCCTTATCCATTCTTTGGTTGAGGGCCTTTAGGTTGTGTCCAGGTTCAGGCTATGACAAACAATGCTGCTGTGAATATAGCATCCTTTGGTTATATACTCAAAAGTGGTATTTCTGGGTCTTGAGATAGGTTGTTTCCTAATTTTCTGAGAAATTGCCATACTGATATCCAAAGGGGGCTGTACCAGTTTGCACTCCCACCAGCAATGGAGAAGTATTCCCTTTACCCCACATCCTCTCCAGCATACAGACACTGAAGACATACAGGTGTTTTTTTTTTTTTTCTTGTTATCATGCCCAGAAGAATACAGTTATATGATGTTTACAAAGTTTGCATTGTACTGGGTGTTGCAGTAGCTGGAGATAGTTAAAGTATATGGAGGATATATGTTTTATGGGACTATTTGGCCATTTTATTGAAGGGACCTGAGATCTGCAACATTTGGTCTCCATGGGGGTCCTAGAACCAGTCTCCTGTGGATATTATTCAGCTCTATGCACTTGACACGCTTGCCCTTTTCCACTTGATAAGGGAGAAGCCATGATTTGAGTAGCCTTCCCCACTCATTGAACTGCACTGAACTTTGTGGGTGGCACCACAGGACTCTTTTGCTGCCTGGAGCTTGTCCTTGCCCTCTTTGGCTTCCCTGGCCCCCCACACATCCAAACAATGCTGACTCCATTAGCATTCTGAGTCAGTCAAGAGAAACAAAGCTCTCAGGAAGCTCTGGAAAAGCCCAAATGAATGCATGTTTCATTCTTCTCCTCCCACCCACCCAGAAGCCACAGGGATTGCAGAGCTCTGCCAGCTTGGAGCAGCGCTTATTGCAGATGACCTGGAAGGCTCCCTTCACCCTTCGAATGGAGCTCATCTGGATTTTGCTTGGAGTATTAAAGCTTTTAAAGTACTTTCTGAAGATCACAAATAGGTGTTTGATATAGTGCTCTTATCCCTTAGGATAGCTTAACTCCCCTCCTATGTATCCTGTAATCTTTGACTCTAGTAGAATAGCTGCCCTGTGAATATCCTATGCTATCTCTTGCTGCCTGTGGTTCTTGCAGTCTGAGCATCTGTCCTGCCCTTTTTGCTGTGGTTTTAGGTACTTGTGTTAGCCTTTGCTTCTTCTCTCATTTGTGATTATTTTGTGAATTCTACAGATTGGCACTGCCTGCTAAGACTTCAGAATTTTTGTTAAAAATTCCAACATCTGTTTTCTTCTGGGATCTTAGGTTCACTTAAAAATCTTCTGACTCAGGTGTGGGGGCTTTTTAGGAATGGTGCCCAGTGGGCAAAGTTACAGTTGAGACACTGTTTCATGTTTACATCTGGTGCTTTTTCCATATTGTTATTAAGTTGAATTTTCTAAAAAGATCTTTATGTGTTCTTTAAATACAGCTAAGCAGAAGGTACCCCTACAGAGAATGGCTTTTTATGTGCCCCACTGTCTTTAAAAATGAAATGAGGTCCTCCAGGGCAGGGAGGATGCCTTACTCATCTTGACTTCTTAGGCTTCTACAAGATGCGTACATGGGATTTGTTCAGTTGCACTGGATCGTGAACCATCCCAATACCTCCTTAGGATGCAGTTCTCTTCATAATACGAAACCAAAGAGCCATTTTTCACTCAGATCTTTACTCTTCTCTAAAAATCTCTCTAGTAGACAGAGATTTGTGAATCCTTTGCTATGTTGCTCGAAAAGACACATAGCCTTTTAATAGGGCTTTTGATGACTGATTCAGCCTGTGGTAGGTGGTCAGTGACTCAGAACATGACTCTTAATCACACAGTCCTGGGTTCAAACCCCAGTTCCTAAATTCTCTGTATGACTGGTTACTTAATCTCCTTAACGCTTAGTTTCCTTTGCTGTAAATGAGGATGTAATAGGAGTGCCTCATAGAGTTAGAAAGGTTGTATGGTGAAAGGCACATGTAAACTAGCATATCACTAAAAAGTGTTGTTATTATTGAAATAAACAGATGTGTTATAGTTTAAGCCTCTACTTATGAGACAGTAAGGGTCAACAATTGGCAGTCATAGTTACAATAGGAATATCTTAGATTCTCAAATATTTGCCTATATACATTGAAATCTTGGGGATACCTTAATTCTAAACACAAAATTCTTTTATATTGCATATACATTGTACACATGACCTGAAGATCTTTTTTTTTTGGTTTTTCAAGACAGGGTTTCTCTGTGGCTTTGGAGCCTTTCCTGGAACTAGCTCATGTAGATCAGGCTGGTCTCGAACTCACAGAGATCTGCCTGCCTCTGCCTCCCGAGTGCTGGGATTAAAGGCGTGCGCCACCTCCGCCCGGCGTTGAAGATCATTTTATACAACATTTTTAGTGCTCTTTTACTTTGTCTGTGTCATGTGAGGTCATATATAGTATTTTCCATTGTAATATCATAATAGTGCTCAGAAAATTAAGTTTTAGACAGTTTCATATTATAGATTTCAGATGGGAAATGCTGAGTTATAAACTCCAGTAATGACAGAGATGCAAAGTCGCATATGCAGATACAGCTTACTGCCACCACACCTGGAAATTATTTGATGAGCACAGTATCCATCAGTCTACAGTGAATCTTATGTTAAACAATTGGGCACCCAAAAACAATTATATGCATGTTATAGTTTCATTAACTTATTATTGTTTTTATTTTATTGTTGTTAGTATGTGTATGTGAATAGGCATATGGATGTAAGAAGACAGCTTTCAGGATTGTGTTCTCCTGCCCGGTAAAGCAGGGTCTATTCTATGCTCCTCCACTTTGTGTACTCTAAGCTAGCTGGCCTGTGAGCTTCTGGGGATTCTCTTTTCGGAGTGCTGAGATAACAGATATGAGCTACTGCTATGGATTGAACTCAGGTTGCTGGGCTTATGTGCAAGTACTTTTATCTTCTGAGCCATCTTGCTAGCCCATGGTTCTGTTTATAGAAAATGAAAAGTTTAATGGCAGCAGACAGTGAAGTGGTCCAGCAGGACAGAGAAGCTATAGAAGAGCATGGGGAAATTTTAGGAGCTTTTTGGGATGTTTCTGCATTTTACTTATGATAAAAACTCATTGAATTGTACCCTGTCAGTAAATATGGGATGCTATGTTTAAGTAATACATTAATAATAGGCATTTACTGAGGAAAATGTAATAATCTGCTGACCATTAGTAGATAGTTAGTACTGAACTTAAAGGTATGTAACAGACCAAATCAAATTCCAGAGCATGGCCTGAAAACAAGAAGTAATGAGAAATGGCTATTTGTCGGCTAAATTAAACAAAGAATCCATGTGTCTTGTTGCAAAGGAGCATTCAGTAAGCCCTAGTAGAGTCTGCTTAATACAGTCTTAAAACATTAAAACAATTTTTGGTTTTTTTTCTACATTATATAGTATAGAACCTGGAAACAACCAAATGCCCCTCGACCAAAGAATGGATAAGAAAAATGTGATACATTTACACAGTGGAGTACTATATAGCAGAAAAAAATAATGACAGCTTGAATTTTGCAGGAAAATGGATGGAGCTAGAAAACATTATTTTGAGTGAGGTAACCCAGACACAGAAAGACAATTATCACATGTACTCACTCACAGGTGGTTTTTAAACATAAAGCAAAGAAAACCAGCCTACAAACCACAATCCCAAAGAACTTAGACAACAGTGAGAACACTAAGAGAGACTTACATAGATATAATCTACATGGGAAGTATAAAAAGACAAGATCTCCTGAGTAAATTGGGGGAGGGCTGAAGGGGGGAAGGGAGAGGCAGGGAGGGGAGCATAGAAAATGTAGAGCTCAATAAAAATCAATAAAAAAATAAAAAATAAAAAGATCAGTGATCATAAAAAAAATTGCAGGCGCCATCCAGTAACTGATGGAAGCAGATGCAGAGACCCACAGCCAAATATTAGGACCCCATGGGGAGGACTCATGCAGTCAGCTAACCTGGGCTCATAGGGACTCACAGAGACTGAACTGTCAACCAGAGAGCCTACATGGGGCTGACCTAGACATTCTACATATATGTTACAGTTGTGTTGCTTGGTCTTCTTGTGCAACTCTTAATAGGGGCTAACTCCAATTCTTTTATTGGCTTTGGGACCCTACTCCTCATACTGGGTCACCTTGCCCAGCCTTAATACGTGGGGAGGTGCTTAGTCTTATTGCAACTTGATAAGCCATGTTTTGTTGCTACTCATGGGAGACCTGCCCTTTCCTGGATGGAGACAGAAGTGGAGGAGAATTGGAGGGTAGAAGTGGGAATGGGAGAAAGATCTAGGAGGGGAGGATAGCAGAGGCTGTGGCAGAAATATAAAATAAACAGATGAAGAAAAAAATGACAGGTTATGAGATAAGCACAATTGGTAACCCAAAAAGAGGATTTTGGAAGTATAAGATCCAAGAATTAAGTGTTCAATAGCTAGGGCACAGATGAGACCAAAGAAAGGCAGTTGTCTTAGTTAATTTTCTTGGGGCTGTGAAAGAAGTCAGCCTGACAGGAGCCCCGAAGGGAGAACAGGCTTACTTGGGTTCCTAGTTCAAAGGTGCTGCCCGTCATGGCAAGGAAGTCGAGGCAGGAGGAGCTTGCAGACCCGCACAGTGTGTCCACAGTCAGGTATGGAGACGGATGTGTGCTGCTGCTCTGTCTCCCTTCTTCACTGCACAGTCTGGGCTCCCACAGGGAATGGTGCCACCCATAGTGGATGGCTCATCCCACCTCAAATGATACAGTCAAGATGATCCCCAAGGCTCAGACGTCCCTCACTTGGGGGTTCCTGGAGTCCATCAAATCGATAGCACTCGCCGCCATAGCCACCCAGCCTCTGGGAGTTCTGTATTTGCTCATTAGAATAATACATTAATGATCCTAGGTCATAAAAAAACAATGAATTTTAGTCCATATGTAATACTTAGAGTATATACAGGAATTATTTCACAATAGCATTACACTGTATAAAGGAATTAAGAATCTGAGAAACTGAATAGTGTAAGATTATGTTTATATACCCATACTTACATATGGGTATTAAAAAACTCTCCAAAGACATTCATATGGATAACTCCCCTTTTTTACAGTTGCGCTGTAGAGTGAATTTTTTTATTCTGCTATATAGCAGATTCATTTTAAACCATTTAGTGGAACTGATCATCAGTTCTTAAATGAGTGAAATATGTTGTTAATTTCACAGAGATGGTGAGCATTTCTGGACATATTTTAGTTTCTAAATGGTTTAGATATGTATATAATATTCTGTAAATGAAATATATAAATACATATAGTTCTGAGCAAAGTACTTAGTATTGGTTCTCTGCATAAGTGATAGGTAAAAAATGATGACAAAATTCTTGACTCTGTGGAGTAGAAAGAACGTCTTTGTACTTTCAGTTGTTGATATAGAAAGAAGCTTCATGTTCTGTTCTTCATCACACCGAGAGCATTGGGGGTCTGTGATGACAGTGTGGCATAGTACTAATAGGCCTGTAGGAACTGAACTTATGTCTGTTCTCTGTCTCAGCCTGAGTGCTGTGGTTACAACCATTTGTCACCCTACCAGGCTCATTTAGTCAACCTGCTCAGCCATTGTTTGCTTGGGCATCATCATACGGGCCAGGTGTTGTGTTAGCGTCTGGTGCTTTAAAGTAAACAGAACTAACAGTCCATACTACACGGCAGTGTTTAACCTTTTCTTTAGAAGCAGTAGTGTGCCATTAACTCTCAGGAAGGAGAAAGGCTATGGGAGGACTTTTCAAGCCCATGGAATTTACCATCACAGCTTTTGTTTTCCTGGGAATTTATGTGGTTTCACTTTGTGAATGTTGTTGCTATATGTGTGTTTATGTGAAGCTACGGGAAGTACATAAATATAGAAATAACCTATGGTGAGCTGTGCAGTGGTGGTGCACGCCTTTAATACCAGCACTCTGGAGACAGAGACAGGCAGATCTGTTCGTGAGTCTGAGGCCATCCTGGTCTACAGAGTGAGTTCCAGGATAGCCAAGGTTATACAAGAGAAACCCTGTCTTAACTTCCCACCAAAAAAAAAAAAAGCCTATGGTGACTGGATATAGTGGCCCATGCCTTTAATTCAAGCACTCAAGAGACAGAGGCAAGTAGATCTCTATAAGTTCAAGAGCAGTGTGGTCTACATAGCCAGTTCCAGGATAACCAGAACTATATAGTAGAAAGACCCCTATCTCAAAAAAGCTATATCTATATCTATACCTACCTATAAGTATAGATGTAAGCCTATGGCAACAGTAGTCATATATGATATTTTCTGTTTATATGTTTATATAAAAATTGCATGTTTGTTTATAAAATAGCCTAGGTTATATGTGAGGTAGAATGTAGTATTTCTAGGTATTCTATACCTTCAGGATGGATAAATAGTATAGTCCCAGCTCCTAGGCCTGAGCCTTCAGTGTCATAGAGTATGTATGTGTGCCTGTGTTCAGCCTTACCAAATAAACCTGTTAAACAGTGTAGCAGCCACAGACTCTGTATCCTTGCTGGTGTTTAGTAATGTCAGACATTACATTTTCCCCATCTGAGGGTTTCATTGACAATTACTCTTCTATTTTTTCAGTACCTTGTTACATTTACCTATACTGTATGAGCCCATTTTTGCAAATTACATAAATTTCTGTCCTTCCTTTGCGATTATTTTCTTGGATTTTCTCTTTGATTTCTACCTTGTGTCTTTACAGTGTGTCTCCTTTGTAACATCCTGATCATTTTGACTAACCTCTATGTAAGAATGGAAATAAGAGAGATCCTATAATACTTTAAAAATAAATATTTTTAAAATAAATATTTTCCCTGTGAATGATTTGTTTCCTCCAACTTGACCTGATTCTGTCTGTTTATCTTAAGTCTTTTTCTTCCGGGCACGTGTTTCTCAGATACTAGGTGGCTGCTGGCTGATTACCATATTTAAGTGCGTTTGGCACTTAGGCTCAAGTGCAGTTCTGAGAGCTCAGGGAGCCTGACAGTCACAGGATGCTTCTCTTTCCTGTAGAGTTGATCTGATTCCCCAGAGAAGTCTTCAGGGCTCCTATCAGGGGAGGAGCTTCCTGAGCACCTGGTAAAGAGGTGGTTTTGGTGTCCTATATTCAAGATGGTACGTTGGCTTTCTGCTCTGCCTGTGCGCCGCCAGTCTGTTTCGTGCTCTCCAGAACTTAGGTCTGCCAGGGGCAGGATGAGGAGGGCAGTGGGCAATTAGCTGCGTCCTGTGTGGTTGTGACTTCCAGAGCTGTCTGGTGCCATCTTTGGAAATTAGTTAAGCAATGGGAAGAGAAATACAGGCATAAGTTTACTCACTTTAGTAATTTCCCCAATTTTATTGTCAAAATTATGTAACAAGGTAGGCAAAGGTCATACATAGCCTGATGTTTTAGAGGGGTGGTGTGAAGTTCCTCAGCAGAGCCTAGATCATAGAAAGCTTCATCGCTCACTTCTGTTCCCAGCTGTCTCCCGAAGGCTTGTTTGTTACTGTGTGCTTCTGCGGTGTTCCTAGGTGTTACTGCATTGAGTTGGATGCTTTGGTTCTGGTAAATATTACAAATTGTATTTATGATGAAAACATTTTTGTGTATTTGTTGCTAGAAACTCCTCCTCTGCCTCAGTATTAGCGGACATAGTCTTGTATATACTTTATTTTCTGTTTGTAAGCAGGAGACTTAGCTTCGAGTCCTTTGAAGAGATACTTCAAAATAACTTTGGCCTCAAATCAAATTAAATTTTGGTTTTATAGAAAGTAACAGTTTTACATATTTTCATCATTTTATGTATCTAGACTGAATTTTTTAGGAATATTATTCACCCACAAGAAAAAAGTTGGAAAAGAGTTCATATTTTTAAAGCTAAATGATGGAATTACAAAATTTGAAATACATCTAATGCAACTAGGTGGGCACAGTACTACATAGTTATTTTAACCAGGAAAACCCGACTAGAGCCACAGGAGAGAATAATTGTTGTAGGAAGTGGTAATTCCACACAGCAGTCACAGTGCAGAGCAGATTGCCCTCGTTCTTTCCTGCTTGTTAGGTTCAGAACCACTTTGAAGAATACGAATTTCATCCTGTTCAGCTGTCTCTGCAGAGCTGGCCTGCTCCAGTCCAGGCAGAGGCGGATGGTTATTTCAGAAAATGGGAAATAGTGGAATAGCAGACCACAAATTAGTCAGCCGATAAAGGTGCTTGCTACCAAGCCTGATGTTCCTGAGTTCAGTCCCTAACCCAAATGGTCTAAGGAGAGAACCAGTTCCTAGGAATTGTTCTTTGACCTCTTTGTGCTTGGGTATGCACATGTGTGTGTTCACACATGTTCTAAGCAGTCTTAACTTGAGGTTTTTGAAATTCAGCACTTCTTATCTTTCTTTGATCTGCTTTTATGGTTATCTCTTTCCCACTGTGTTTGTTATGTGCACAGAATGTCATGAACATCCTAATGCTGGGAGTGTCTGAGCACTTCTTGACTGGTTGTTGAATAAAGGACATACCAGCAGAGTGCAGTTACAAGGAAGGGGCTTTTCATCCTCAGACCTGGTGTCTTCCTCTTCTTGTTTTTCTTACAGCCATTCCCCTCCATTCTCAAGGATATTCTGCTTGATCTCTACTTCTGATCCCACAGATCTCACAACAAAGTACAAAATAATCAAAGTAAAGCACAGTATCTGATAGTCTGCACTGTTAGACTGTCCCTTAGGTAGTGCCCTAAGTAAATGAGAGTTGCTTTTGGCAGACATGGAAAACCTGCCTTTCCTTTAGTAAAATGATATGATTTTTCTAAAGAAAAAGTTAAGCAAAGTTCCAATCTGGGCATTGCTTCCATGTCCTTTGAGACTAAATTTAATCAGGTACCTTATGACCAAGTGCTCCTTCAGTAATCTCAGCTCCCTCAAGGCTAGCAGACAGAAGAGGAGCTGGAATCATGGAGGAGACCTCTTGGGGTTAAAGGGTAAAGCAAAAGTCCAAACTTAAGACTTCTCTCTTCTAGCCAAACCATGCCTAACCCTTTTGGGACTAGTTCCACTGCTTCCTTCCCCACCTGCCTCCCCCGCTACTGCTCAGACTTCAGAAGACACGTGTATGACAGTGACTGACACTAGCGCCCAGTCTGTCTTCATGTAGAGAGCCACCGCCACCGTGGGAAGGAGCGTAGAGAGTTTTCAAACTCTCTCTCTCTCTCCCTTCCCCTTCCTCTCTCCCTCTCCTCCCCCTCCCTCCCTCCTTCTCTCTCTCTTGCCCCCCTCTCTCGTGTGTGTCTCTCTTTTTCTGATAATACATATTATTTTGGCATAGACATTTTATCTTTCTAGCTTTTGAGACCTATAGAATGAAAATTTGCTTGGGAGAAATGTTTAAGTTTAGAAGAAAGTTTAATTATATAGCTCATTTACTTAAGTATAAGTAAAAACTTGATTGCTTTAGAAGGAACAAAAGGTGGATAATTATATGTTAAAAAGTCAACATTGATAATTATGTTCGATTCTGGATTGAGTATTATTAAAGTCTAAATACAAAGAACAAACAGAATATTCTGGACCCATTATTTAAAAGTGTCTATTTCCTAGCAAGATGTGGTGCTGCATGCCTTTAATCCCAGCGCTCAGGAAGCAAAGGCAGGTGGATCTCTGTGACTTTCAGTCCAGCCAGGGCTACACAGTGAGACCATGTCACAAACTAAAATAAACTAGAATAATTGTCTAGCTCCTACACATTTGAATACTATCTGTGCCAGAATTATGTTACATACTGAATTTGCAGCTTCATGGTGGCCTTTTCAAAGCAAAATTGCTACAGTTTTAAAATTTATTTCTAGTGTGTGTGTGTGTATATATGTGTGAGAAAGAGAGAGAGAGAGTTTATAACCAAATTAAGAAGATCCTTTCTGATTTGCTTAGTTTCATTGGCGTTCACTCTGAAACTGGCAGCTCTTCCCACTTTGAATTGCCTGTATCTCCTGGCCAGGACACTGTCAGTCATGCCAACTTGGAGCCAATTCTGAGGTTTCCTGCAGGAAGCAAAATACTGAAATTACTATGATGGGAAACCATCCTTCTCCTGTTATTAAGGCATATTATCAAAACCAACAACAGATTTCTATAGTCTGATGGTATGGGACTTACATGCCCTGTATTTGCAAGTGTTTCTTGCCTGTACCTAACCAGCAGACAGGTTTAAAGGTAAGAATAAGTCCTTGCCCTCTGGCCAGAATTGCCCAAGTGTGTTTCTTTGCTGTCTGCTGCTTGGCTCAGTCTGGAGGCAGCACAAGTGTAAATGATTGTTGGCATCCCATTTCAGTGAGCGGTAAATGGGGCTTCCCTGTTGAAAGACATGAATACTGGCCGTAACCACATTGAATATTTTCATTATTAACTTGAAGAAGTTTTATATATTATAGTTGACCAATTGCATATTGAATGTGCATTCTTAGGCTATAAAATGTATTTTCCTTGTTTTATTACAAGTATAATAAATTGACTTTAAAAGATACATAAGTAAATAAAAGATACATTCTTTCTAGGATCACCATGCTAAAAACCCTAGTTATTTCAAGTACATTGCTTGTGTTTAGAAGTTGAATCTTATGTATTCTAAGTGACTAATAGACGTTAGTCACAGCTGATCTAAACAGAGTAATATACAAGCAAAAGCAGTGGATTTCAGCTTGGGGTATTTGTGTATTTGTTTCTTCTTTAGAAAGAATTCACTTGTTCACTTTTCTTAAAAGCATCTTTCCCATTTCATTGAGGCAGATTTGGAAGTCAAACCAGAAACTTCAGGCTGTACTACGATGGAAAGCACTTTGTTGGGGAGAAACGCTTTGAGTCCATCCACGATCTGGTGACTGATGGCTTGATTACTCTCTATATTGAAACCAAGGCAGCAGAGTACATTGCCAAGATGACGATAAACCCAATTTATGAGCACATAGGATACACAACCTTAAACAGAGAGCCAGCATACAAACAGCACATGGCAGTCCTGAAAGAGACACATGATGAGAAAGAGGCGACAGGCCAGGATGGGGTGTCAGAGAAAAGGGTAAGCTATCCTCAACCACGGTGTCTTTGTCGGGGGGGGGGGGCGGTTCTTGGCAGAGCACCCCTCTGCCTGAAAGTCTCCCGTTTTCACAGCTTTTTCAGAAGGAAATGCGGTTTTCTTAATGTCTGGGATGTGGGGATGAGTTTTGCATACCTTACTTGTTTGATTAAAATATGCCAGGTATAGTTTTGCTTCTGATTGTGTTCCTTTAAAAAAAGTTCATCGTCAGCTTTAAAATATGTTGGAAAATGGCCTAGTAACAAAAAGCTAAGGGGCTTTGGTCAGAAGCATAACTTGTGACCAAGAAGACAGCTACCACCGTGTAAGGAACTGAGAGGTTACATCATAATCTTTTGTTTTCTTTAAAGTTAGTTTATTAAATAGTTCTGTTTTTAACAATTTTATTTATTTTAATATACATGATTTAATTCTGTTTAATGATAACTCACTGTTATGAAAATCAGCCAACCTTGAGTTGGGAGGATTTATCGCTTAGTATTTAGAAGGATTTACTTTTCTTTAATTGTAAAATACAGTTTAAATTTTCAATTGTCATATTTTAGTTATGATATGTTTCAGAGTAACATAAAAAGTTTTCACCCTTTGATGTTGAGATTGTTTACCCTTGTTGCCATTCATCCTTCATTAGGAAAAGAGCCTGTCCTGTTGTTAGATGTTATGTGGGGCTGAGTTAAAAAAGTCTCTGTCTAGGTTGCAGTATGTTACCTCATTTGGTTCTGCAGGAGTCTCCGGTGGCTAAGGGTGTGCAGATAGGTTTAGAGCCCAGCTCTGTGAGCTAGTCCCTCTGTGTCTTGCCTTACTAGTAAATTTATGATAAGAGCCAAGTTGTGGGTGAGTGGGATAGCGTGTGTAAAGCATTCAACAGTGCTCAGCTGTAGTAAACCTGCAGTGTGGTCTTTGTCTATGGCCTCAGCATAAAACAGTGTGAGAATAGTTTGCTCTGGATGGGTAGGAGATAGAAAGTTAGTGTTTATTGACCAGCCCAAGTTTTGGTTTCTGGCAGATCTTAGCTCAATCGGTGTTTAGTAACTACAGAGAAACCAACATTTTAAATCATTGGCTCTTAAATTTTTGCTTCAAATATGGTCTTTCCTATATTTATATTTGCTAAAAGATGCAAATCTTGTTTGGAAGTTGCCAAAATTTACAATCATAGATGTGTGCTATATAGAAGAGTGTTCTTTCCTGTCTCATTCCCATTTTTTTTCACTTTTCTTATTTTCCACCTGTGATATTTCCAGAAACAACTGGCATTGTAGCAATTAATGTAGATGTAAACTTACATTGTTTAAATAACTTAAGTCTTTCAAACTTTATCAGCCTAATGGTGATCTTTGTGTGTGTGTGTGTGTGTGTGTGTGTGTGTGTGTGTGTGTGTGATTTTTCAATCCTAGGGATTAAAATAGTGACTCTTAATGAATTTTATTTTATTTAGCGTTAAAATCATCACTTAACTTGACAGGGCCTAGCTTGTCCCTAGTATAAAGGAGAAATGATACAAATATCATTTCTGAAACAACTACCAGCTACATGATTCCCACTATTTTGATTGTG
This sequence comes from Ondatra zibethicus, assembly GCA_004026605.1. Lineage (NCBI taxonomy): Eukaryota > Metazoa > Chordata > Mammalia > Rodentia > Cricetidae > Ondatra > Ondatra zibethicus. Next base: position 54,688 of record PVIU01006724.1, read on the forward strand.
TTCTGACAGTACTGTATGGTAAACTCTTAGGACTCTGTTGTGTTAAGGGGCCGGTGAAGACTATGGAATGTAGTTAGCACTGGGAATTGTCTCTCCAATAGTGCATCATTAAGGGCCATTTAAAAGTTACTATCTGCTTAAACTGCATGCATCTTAAATAGAGCTAACTTAGAGATCTCACTCAAAAATAGATTTATTTTATTTACAGGTGTCATCCAACAAGACAGGGATGGTGGCCTGTTCAACAGCTTGAAACACTGACTCCCTGTCACAGTGGATGACATTTGTAAGTAAAAGTAGTCATGCTGAATTGATTCAAAAATACCTGTTGATACAAAAGTGGTGTAGTAAACATTTTAATGGATCCTTAACAGTTAGATTCCCTCTTTGTCCATGACTTCTTGTTTTGCAGAAGTTGGGTAGCACTGTGGGCAGGTGCTAGCGTTGGAATTAAGAGCTGGCTGCTTCCACTGCAGACATGCATTTATGTGTCCAAATGAGGCAACTGCTTCATTTCCCTGAGGACATCTTCCATCTTTAACACAAGAGTTTTGGGCTAGATTATTTAATTATGTGTTATCAGAAAGAGAGACATTTCCTAGAGGCTCTTGAGAGCTGAGAGTTGTTCGCTGTCTACTGACTAATGCCTAACTCCGCGGCTCCCACCTCACTTAGCTGCACTTGGCTTTCTTCATATGAGATAAGGGTGTTCTGTAAAAGATGAATTGCACAGAATTTCAGTAAAAATACACAGAAGGGTTCAATGCTTAAATAAATTAGAAAAAGATCAGACTTTTTAATGCTATTTTCTTTTACTTAGGCCTTGAGTGGTGACTTAAGCAGCTCCCCAATAGTGCTTTGAATTTGTACTGCTTGAGTTGCCTGCCTTTGTTGATAGTTTTGGAAAAAAATGTTTCATGCAGCTCCCCTTGGTAAAGTTTGGCATGGCGATCGCTCTCTGTTTCAGAATTAAGGAGTAAGAGCTTCAAAGGTGTGTGTGTTGTGGGCCTTATGAGTCAGTTCTTCCTGTACCTGAGCTTCTGTAAACAATCCACTATACGTGCTATGGCCATGAACATGTAAACAGTCTGTCGTATGGGTTTTGTACAGGCTTTGCTATATGTTTTTATGGACATGAACATGTAAATGTTCTGGGTTCATAGCCATGAACATTGTTGCCACAGGAAAGCCAGCTCTTGTCCCTAGGAAACCTGGTAGCCTATTGTGATGGCCAGCTTTCCTTCCAAGTGATAGCTATGATATTTTTCTCATCTACTATTCAATTTGTTTCCTAAGCTTGAAAAATTAATTGCAAATAAGAAAATTAAAGCATTGTAATACATAAACTGATGAAGATTCAGTGTGTAAGGGAGCCAGACTCTGTTCTCCACAGTAGATGATTTAGCAATCCAGACTGGACAGTGGCCCAGTTTATTAGTAACCTCTATTTCTCTTGGAACTGAATTTGAGTGGTTTCTTTTTCCAAGTAATAAATATATGTGTGTCTCTACAAATCCTGGACCAATGGCTGCATTTAGTAGTTTTTATGATAATTTCATACTAATTAAATTACTAATTTAATTTTAAATCTTTTGGAAAACATGCTGTAGGAAATATTTCTTATAAACATTATAATAAAAATGGCAAGCAAACCACGTAATTTGCATTTCAGAAACCATACAGTGAGCCAGAGCATAATCTAAGCAGAATATCCTGAGCTGTGGGTCAGTTATCTGAGCGTCACCCCTCTCACTTGCCTCTGATAGCATGGGTGTGCAAAAACTTCAGTAGCTAAATCATACCTCTCTCAAAAGTGTTTTCTCTTCCTTTCCACACACACCCATAAACACATATGTACACAATCTATATATATGCATACATATGTGTGTGTCTATATATATGCATATATGTATATATATATATCTACCTTTTTCTAAGAAAGTTTAGAATAAATGCAGTATCTTACATGCTGTCATTAATTTGATTTTTAGGTTTTCCTTTTACATTGAAATTTTAATTTTGAAAGATTTCTTTGGGATTACCAAGCTATGTATGTTTGACATTAAAATATAATTGATGCCTTGCCAAAAGTTATTTTTACTACTAGAATCTTTGGATACCTCTATAAACATTCAATTTTTTGTTTTGGAACAGCTGGATGGGTCTGGGTGATCTGGTGTGCATACTTTCCTAGTCTTCCATATAGTAGCTTTGCAAATATTTTTTTCTTTGCTTAAAAAGTATGTGCCATTTTATCTGTATCTACTTAGAAATCAACAGACTGACTGTATATAAACTTAATCTTAAGTAATAAAATTGACACTAGAGGAATGCCATAAAGCAATCTTTAAAAATCATACTTGATTTATCTTTCCTTCCTTCTTTCTTTCTTACCTCCACATTCTTTTGACCCATACCTTGTCATTCCTTTTTCTTATATCTGTTTAATCTGCTCTTTTTCTTCATCATGCATATGGCTGGAGAGATAGCTCAGTAGTTAAGAGCAGTGGCTGCTCTTCCAGACCTGGGTTTGATTCCAGCACTCACATAATGGCTCACAAACATTTGTAACTCCAGTCCCAAAGGATTCAATGTTGTCTTCTTGCTTCCATGGATACTGCATGCACATGGTGCACAGGCATATATACAAGCAAACAACAAAGAAACAAAGACAATGTTTCATGTGGCCTAGCCTGGCCTTACAGTCCTGACCCTCCTACTTCTACTTTTCAAGTTCTGGGATTGTGAATGTATGGCATCATGCTGAGTTTTAACTCCTCTTCTTTTCTTAGCCCTGCCTTGGTTTACCTCAGTCCCCAACAAACTTGCATGTCCAAGTTTCCATTGTAACTTCTTGAAGGGTTAGCTCAGTTTGTGAACACCCTTTCACAGAACTCTCCAGTGTGCTAGGGTTGCAATTGTCAAGCTGATGATTTATAAGAAAGCTACAACTTCTGCACAGAACTTCTGATAGTAGTTTATCCTCAGTAAGATACTCTGCTTAAGATAACACAGTTGGCTTGTTTTCAAGGAGCATTTTTGGTCATTGTGTATCAGTTATATGACCTTGAACAAGTCCTTTACCTTAGCCTTCATAAATCTCAATTCATCCCAATCTGATAGTAGGGGTTTTTTATTGTCTTCTTGAGCTATACATTTTTCAACACTACCCTCTCTTCCTCCCCTCTCCATTTTTATACTCTCCCGTGACCCTCACGCTCCCAATTTACTCAGGAGATCTTGTCTTTTTCTCACTCCTATATAGATCCATGTATGTCTCTCTTAGGGTCCTCTTTGTCATCTAGGTTCTCTGGGATTGTGAATTGTAGACTGGTTTTTCTTTGCTTTATGTCTAAAAGCCACTTATGAGTGAATGCATATTACATTTGTCTTTCTGATTCTGGGTTGCCTCACTCAATATGGTTTTTCCTAAATCCGTCCATTTGCTTGCAAATTTCAAGATGTCATTTTTCCCACTGTATAGTACTCCATTGTGTAAATAAACCACATTTCCTTATCCATTCTTTGGTCGAGGGGCATCTAGGTTGTTTCCAAGTTCTTGCTATTACAGACAATGCTGCTGTGAGCACATTGTTGTGCACATGTCCTTGTGGTATGATTGAGCATCTTTTGGGTATATACCCAACAGTGGTATTGCTGGATCTTGAGGTAGGTTGTTTCCTAATTTTCTGAGAAATCACTGTACTGATTTCCAAAGCAGCTGTACTAGTTTGCCCTCCCACCAGCAATGGAGGAGCGTTCCTCTTACCCCACATCCTTTCCAGCATAAGCTATTATCATTGTTTTTTATCTTGGCCATTCTTACAAGTGTAAGATGGAATCTCAGAGTTGTTTTGATTTGCATTTCTCTCATGGCTAAGGATGTTGAGCATTTCCTTAAGTGTCTTTCAGCCATTGGAGATTCCTCTGTTTAGAGTTCTCTGTTTAGGTCTGTAAAGCCCCCCCCTTTTTAAATTTGATTATTTGTTCTTTTGATGACCAATTTCTTGAGTTCTTTATATTTTTTGGAGATAAGTCCTCTGTCTGATGTGGGGTTGGTGAAGATCTCTTCCCAATCTGTAAGCTGTCCTTTTGTCTTGTTGACCATGTCCTTTGCTTTGCAGAAGTTTCTCGGTTTCAGGAGGTTCCATTTATTAATTGTTTCTCTTAGTGTCTTTGCTACTGGGCTTAAATTTAGGAAGTGGTCTCCTGTGCCAGTGCATTCAAGTATACTTCCCACTTTCTTTTCTATGAAGTTAAGTTTGTTTTGTTTTTATATTGAGGTCTTTGATCCACTTGGACTTGAGTTTTGTGCATGGTGATAGATATGGATCTATTTGCATTCTTCTACATGTTAGTATCCAGTTATGCCAGCACCATTTGTTGAGTATGCTTTTTCCATATATTTTTAGCTTCTTTGTCACAAATCAGGTGTTTGTAGGTATGTGGATTGATATCTGGGTCTTCGATTCAACTCCATTGGGCCTTCTGTATGTTTTTATGCCAATACCAGCTGTTTTCATTACTGTAGCTCTATAGTAGAGTTCGAAGTCCAGGATTTTTGATGCCTCCAAAAGTTCTTTTGTTGTACAGGATTATTTTGGCTAACCTCTGTTTTTCTGTTTTCCCATATGAAGTTGAGTATTGTTCTTTTGAGGTCTGTGAAAAATTTTGCTGGGATTTTGATGGGCATTGAATTGAATCTGTAGATTCTTTTGGTAAGATTGCCATTTTTCCTATGATAATTCTGCCTACCCAAGAGCATGGGACATCTTCCAATCTGATGGTAATTCATAGATGCCAGTGCATTGATTAATATGAGATTGGGGTTTTTTAGATTTATTAATTTTATTTTATGTGTGCTTTGATCTCATGTATGTCTGTGCATCATATGCATGTCTGATGTCATGGAATTCACAAGAAGGTGGCACATTTCCTATAACTGGAGACAGAGACGAAGCATAGTTATTCAGCTAAACTTCATACTGTATGGTTTTTCCTGTGTGGACTCAGGATCCTTGAAATGTTCCTGCAAGGCAGGGAGGGACACTGGCCATTTTAGGCGAAGCATCTGAGATCTAGAAAACTTGTCCTTTAGATGTGAAATAGTTTGTGAGGATTGTTACCAAATGCATTTCTGTATGGGATATGTTCCATGGGGTCAAGACAAGGTTGGTAGCTGTCAGGCATGTGTGGAGTCCATGTAGACCTTGCTGAGGAATTCTATGCTGTGCCGGCTGAAGAAAACCTCAGTGAAGCATGGGAAATTGTTTATGTGATTCTCATTTGTCCTTCTTTATGACCTGCAGAAAGGAGAGTAATTGAAAGTCGCTGGGAAAACAGATAAAAAGAGGAAGGTGGAAGATAAACCCATCAGTTCTTCAGCTCAAATGAACCAGGCCAAGAATGCCAAATTGTAATTTCTAAGCCAGCTGCAGTTTGGGAAGAATTTCTGTATCTAGGCCAATTGAATAAATAAAATATCTTTTTTGGCTACTGACTAGAAAGTTGGGAAAGAAGCTATTAGAAAGTCACCCACAATTGACATTTCACCATTTTTAGGATTTGGTGAGGAAATTATCACTACTGACAAAGTCTCCATTTAAAGTTTGTCAGCAGAAGCCAACTCTTCACTTTTAGGACTAATAGCATTTTGGGTGCAAAGGATGTAATCTTGCCTTGTCTTGTTGCTTACAATTTCCTTGGACCTCAAAAATTGTAGCTATCTTCTAGTTCCCTAGTGTACATTCTAAAGATTCTAACCCTGAGAATAAAAGCAGAGCCTCTAAAGGTTGGAACCTGGTGAAGTACTACTTCTTTCAGATTATTTTCTGCAAACTTTTAGGGATTTTTTTGTTTTGTTGCTTTTTTTTTTTTTTTTGAGACAGGGTTTCTCTGTGTAACAGCTCTGGCTGTCATGGAACTACCTCTGTAGACCAGGCTAGCCTGGAACTCACAAAGATCTTCCTGCCTCTGCCTCCCGAGTGCTGGAATTAAAGGTGTGTGTCACCACGGCCCAGCAGGGATGGGTTTTATATTGACAGTAAGATAGGTCCATGCTGAGGTTTCAAGGGATTCTAAGCTAGCTTTAAGAATACAGTCTTTTATTTTGAGAATGAACTCATAAAAGATATCCAGGCCTTTTAACCAAGTCCTCCTTCGTACCATCATAGAAGCTTGAACACTGGACTCTGCAATATTTAAAAGAGTCGCTGTCCTTTAAGCTTTTGAATTACTAGAAAAGGAGAAGTTAGAGCTCCAGAGATCAATCGGATGGGCCCTTCACACACTGGGCATGTCCCTGCAGAAGCACAGCTCTCTCTCAGCTTTTGCAGTCTCCCTATCTAGTGTCAAAAGAGTGAGACTTCATTATATACAATAAGAAAATCTATTCCTATTCAATTTGTATTAAATTGTATATTTTTAAGAAAACAATATCCTCTCTTATAATGTAGCTTTATTCTCTAATTGTCCCTTGTGGAAAATGCTATTCTCCTTTCCTTAAGTATCACAGAAAGATTCAAATTCAGGGATGTGGGGAAATACAAATTTCAAGTCTTGTTTCATAGGAACAATAAAACTAAATATCTAATAAAGGATTGATAAGGAAAGCAATAAATGTACAAAATTTACACTAATTCAACTTGTGAATATCATATAGTGATAGTGTACTTAGAATGCCGTGAGTAAATTTCTTTTGGATGCTTAATTCTTGAGCCATGTAATAATGGTTTATCTTTATGAAAACTATTGATAACTAAACATGTATTAACATTAATAATATGAAGCATATCACATTTATTATATTTAGGTAAGTCCTCACAACTTCATGTTTTTTGATGTTTGCTTTAAATTAGGGTAGGCAACCTCAGATTTCCAACATTTCAGTCTTCAAAGTGCTGGCTATCATTTCATTATCAAGGTTGAGGCTCTCTTAACTCTTTGAAACTGATATAGGCCAGTTACTGTCACCTCCTAAGTAAACAAGATTTCAAGGCAGTTGGAGTAGTTTTCAAATCAAAGCCCTCCAGAGACTTTAGAGAACTTACTGTAGAAGTTTGTTACAGTGTACAAGCAGAAGGGAACAGGAACAAGAGGCCCTCTCCATCTCTAACATATCTTCACACTGTAACCCTTCCCATGCTATTTCTTAGAAATAGGAAAGCCTGTAGCAATAGGGATTGGCATTTTATAAGACAGAGATAAGGAAAGGATGCTATTACTAATGCTAGTGCTGGGGAAATGGAATAGTAAACACAAGAAAACACACTTTAAACTACAGTGCTTCCAGTTCTGAAATTCATGGTGGTAAAGAGACTTGACTGAGGTGTCAGAGCAGTGCTCTCACTCTGAGCTTTATGTAAAGCAGAAGTGCCTGCAGAAATGTCACTGTAGGCTCACATGGAGCCGTGTCTGTGTGAATGTGCTTACCTGTTTGCACATGTGGTGGTTTTGTTACACACTGAAAACTAAGTAGGTCATTCTCTCATTTCTTGGACTCAGAACTGTATTATATTTTAAAATTATTGAAAACTGTTAAGGATTTTTGCTTATATGGCTTCTTTCTGTTGATATTATACAGGGAATTAAAACAGGTTTTAAAAAACAGTTATTTCAAGGAAATAATAGAATTACCTGGCAACATGATAACATTATTATAATAATATTTGATTAAACAAAAAGCTATAGAAAATGGCATCATGAAATTAGTCATAGTAGTACACACTCACCCATAGACTGAGGCAGTAGGATTCCACTGAGTTCGAGGCCATCCTATGCTACAAAGTGAGTTCAGCCGGTGTAGGCTCAGAGTAAATCCCTATCTTAAAACACAGACAGACAAAAAGAATGCTGTTGCTTTCCATTTGTGTAAGTCTCTCTAGACTGTACAGTGCTACTAAGGGGAAAGGGGTCTCAGAAATGATTCTGCATTCAGTTCATGGTGACACATTGTTTTGATTAGAGTATAAGAAGAAAATCTGAATATGCAGCTGAATAGGAGAAGGTTTTAGTAACTTTGTCAGATAATTGTGAATGATTCTCTTTGATACAGTCCCATAATAAATTTGTTTCCAAGTGGAATCTGAAATCCTGTGGTGTCTTACTTAGTTGTACCAGAACCTCTTGGTGTGTCTAGAACTTTGAGTGGATCCACCCACTGTGCATGGTCCCATATCAGTCATTTGGAAAATGCTGGTTGGTTCACGGAGTTATGTGCTTCTTACAATGTTGACACATTTTATAAGTTTTAGAAAGCACGTGTCAATGTTGTCATCCATCTCTTCAGAAAAGTCTGTTAAGTAGCAGGAATCTCTCACCTTCAGGATACCAGATACAAACTTGCCAAAATTGTATTGCTTGAAAGGCACAGTTTGTTATTGACTTCTTTTCCGAGAGTGGAAGGCTCTCTTCACTTATTTTCCAGATTAGAACTTCTTAAACTTTTCTAACATGACCACATTTCACCCAGAAAATTTTGAACGGCCCCTTGTATAAGTCATAGAGAAATTAATTTTAAAGTGATTCTTTGGTATACATATAATTTGACTACTTCTTTAAGTCTAAAGCAAATTTGCCTACTAATAAGATAAATTACTTTAGTTTTACATAAATCTTGACTGAATGCTTGATGCAAAAAGATTTAGACCATTGTTAACATTTTTAGGGATGATTCTATTTTGCTTTTGATCACTAGTGCTAAGAAAGTTGCCTCCCACAAATCCATAGTCCAGAGTGCAGAAATACTTGTGTTTGGGTCATTTCAGAAATTGTTGGTAATTCTTCCTAATCCCATGCCAGACTTCATTCATAAAACAGCAGCTTTTAAAGTCAACTGTTCTAACACAATATAACCCAAAGAAATACTAATTTGGTCTTTAGATGCTGAAGTATAACAAAAGTCTTTTTTTTTCCATAACTAAGCCATTACAGTTTTTTAAGACCAGAATCATTGGAACATAAGGGTACAGTAGTTTTCTGTCTGAGCCAGAGTATTTTGGGCAGAGTATTTCTTGTTATGGGTGGCCAGGCTACAAGCACAGTGCAAAGTACACTCGTGCGTTCAGAACCAAGGCTAAGTGACATCACACTCTTGAATGCTGATGAGCGTTGACAAACACCAGATTCGTTGCTCACTATTGTTCATTAGAAACAGTATCGTTGGTATAATACAATGCACTAAACCCTGTGCTCAATATCTTAAAAAACTGACTCTTACAAAAAAAAATGCAAAGATACCCATTATCACACATTTTCTCTCCTGTGTGTTTTCAGTTCATTGTTTTGCAGCCGTTTTGGTTCTCAAATGAGAATTTGAAAGCTCTCTACTATATGAGGGATTTTCCTGGTGAGACTAATTCTGGTATTAACAATGTAATTTTAGATATGATAAAATATATCAACATTTGTAACATTCAACTGACAGCACAGTTTAGAATTTTGGCAGTGAAAAATGTAACGATTGCATTCTCTTACACCCCTAGCTGCCCATCCTTATTCCAGTGCCTTCCTTGCTTTTGGAAATGGTAAAATAATCTCAACTCAGAATGAGTTAGTTGCAGCCTTGAGTTTATAGAAGAAAAAATTATCAGACTTGGAACTCTGCTTGCTAAGGATAGGTAGTGCCCACATTCTTTTTCCTTCTAATCTTGTTTTAAGATTTATTCTCACAGTTTTTACTCATGAAAGAACTTTCCTAGAACTTTGTTATTCCCTAATGCTATTCCAAAAATAAATTTTTGGGTCCTGTAAACAGCCCTTAGAAATGAGACCTGCAGCTCAGGAATGCGTCTCATTTCAGGTGGCCCCTGCCTCTCAGTGCTGCAGATGTCTTCAGTTCACTGTCTCCTCGGGGCAGCAGTGTTGCTGAAATACTTCTGTCATCCCAGATTTTCTCTCCCGCATGTCTCCAGTCCATTGTTCTGTAGCCATATTGACTGTCAAATGAAGAAATGGTGTTTTAAAAGCCCTTCTTTCTTGTATCCCTGGCCAGCCATTGGATTCTACTAATAGCTGTAAAACAAAAAGTACATTTTTGTGCATTTTCTTTATATTCAATATTTTCCAACAGCACTCAGAGAGGAGGCTGGAGTAATCGTTGTCCTGTGGCATTTATGTGTGCCTCCCTTTTCTGAGCGCCGTGTCAAAATGGCGAGAGCAGCACTGGTAGTGTCAGCATGCTCAACATGACTCCTTCTTCTCTCTGAGAGCTTTGAACGCTTGCTGTATTCTGGGTACTAAAAACACATCTTTTGTCTACTTTCTGTGCGTCTTACATATTTCATCTCAGCCTCCCATATCTCTACTGGGAGAGGTGCTCTTCATCATTGCAGTCTTTATAAAAAAGAAATAGACTCACCTACTGTCCCTGTCAGAGACTCATCGAAGATCTGTTATTTATCCCTTCCTAAGATCCTAGATCACTGTTAAGTTGATCTGAGATTCATTTGTACATTATCTGACTCAAGAGCCAAATTATAAATAGCACTAAGCTTTACCTACTTTTTAAAAAAACTAATGTAACTCTTTATGGAAAAGTAGTTAGGCAGACTAAGCTGCAGCCTCCTGTCTACATTATTTCTGCTAAGACTGTATGAGGTGATCACAAGCTAAACCATTGTTTGCACTTTGAAGGTGTTTAAAGGCACATTCGTCATGAAAAGAAACAAAGATTGGGATGGAGGGCTGGAAAGAAGTCACCTGTCTCAGAAGCCCCAGGAGAGGGTGGAGCAGCTTGGAAGGGGAGTATAAACAGATTATTGGAGAAATCCAGGCTTTCTTAGAAAATAGGATTGGGAACTGAAGGATGAAAATATGTATTATCCACTAATATGAACTCCAATTATAACCAATTAATGAAATATATATTTATCTCTAATATATAATCCTTGTGAAGATAGCATGTGGCCTTATACTCTGGTATTTACTAATTTTACTGGTGAAACTACAGCATATTCTACTCCATGAAATACTTGTTAATTGAATTTAATTCATCAGTGCTTAGTATGGCGTTGTCGTACTCAGCCCTATTTGCAGCTCGGTGTCAGTCATGCCCCTGGGTTTCAGTGAAGCATAGCAGAGATGAGAGAGGCAGGGTATGAAATCATGAGGCCTGGATTTCTGTCATAGCTACCTTGATTCTCTGCTTCTAAGCAAATACCATAATATTGATGGATTTCTCATCTGAAAAACAGGAATGTGAGAACAGAATAAAATAACCTGTGCAGCAAAAATTCTTCTGGAATCCTAAGTTCTGTAAAAGAGCCCTGCTGTGGGGCAGCATAAAAACTGGACCTGACTATTTTTTGTGAGTAGATTGGCAGAATAATACAGTAGTTAAAATTATTATGAAGTAGGACTAGAATGGAATTACTACCTCGCAGATTACTTCTTAATATGGAACATGTTTATAGAGTCAGGCTTGGGGCAGAAAGCTTTCCCAGCGACTTCCCCATGCACTCAGACCTGTTCTGATGTCATTCTTAAACCCGAGGTAAATACCTCCTGTCTTCCTAGAGCAGCAGTGTTATGGAGTGGTGATTGAGAGCACCTTTGCATTAAAACATTCTGGGTGTTGAGAAAGGCCCCCTGCGCCTTCTGCGTGCTCATCCCTGTTCACCAGCCTTTGCTGGGAAGGGCATTTCTTGGCGACAATAGTGAAGCCCTGGTCCCATCTGGCCAGATGACCATCATAGCATTGGTCAGCTTAGCTTCTGATCTCCTATTGCTCAGACTGTTGCCCTATCCCGTCCTCTGTGGAGGATGACATCGGTGAGTAGGTGCTTTATGATAACAATAGAACTAAGAGAAGGTAAATCAGACTTTATTCTTTTCTTTTGCCTCTCAAGGGTCTGTAATTTCAGGCTGAGTAGATAGATAGATAGATAGATAGATAGATAGATAGATAGATAGATAGATAGATAGATAGATATAATTTTTTGATGAATTATTTATTTTTATTATATGTGTGTTGGTGGTTTTCCTGCAGCATGTCTGTGTGAGGGTGTCAGATCCCCTGGACTGGAGTTACAGACAGTTGCAAACTGCCATGTAGGTACCAATAATTCAACCCAGGTTCTCTAGAAGAGCAGCCAATACTCTGAGTCACCTCTCTTCTCTTAGTATACCATTCATTTGCAGGCCTCATCCATATGCCTCCAACCCTATTAAGCATTGATTTTCAAGAAAGAGCACATACTCAAAGAGTCTAATGACTGTCTCAGGCATGAATGGCAGCATCAAAGTTAAAGATGGCTAAAGTTTTCTCTAATTTATTAGAAACCTTTGAACTGGAAGGAATTTCGTAAGTTGAAATATTGTGGATGTGATATAAAAAGTTTTTTCAGGAAATACCCAAAAGGAAACTAATTTTATTTCTTTGGGGGGTGGTATTTCATCTTAAGGTTTGTAATCCATCCAGGAAAGTCAGGTCAAGATCAAGGCAGGAACCTGGAGGCAGTAACTGATGCACACATGACAGAGTTCTGTTTACTGGCTTGCCTACTCCACTTTCTTATACAATCCAGGACCACCTGCTCAGGGATGTCACCACCCACAGTGGTCTGGGTCTTCCTACACCTAGCTGTATTTCTTAAATATCATCATCTTGCTGTAAATCATGCAGCATAGTAGAGTCACTGCACAGAGTAGTTTACAGCAGGTGGTGAGGTGGACAGTGGTCATTTCTGAACCATGTTTCTGAGGACCCTTCTTTGTGTATCAGTGTTTAAGGAAGTGAAGTCCTGTGCCTTCAGACCTCTGTTACCATTGCCAGATGATATACACTACACTAGTATCACCACTGTCCCATACCATCTCTGCTCTAACATGCTTCTTAACTGACCCAGCATTATTTAAACATGAGGCATGATGTACCTTATCTGTTTAGGCAGTATGGTTTTGATCAATTGGTTGCTGCAATAGGTACTGTTATGAAGAACGAATTAGAAGTTATGATGTGATTCTTGCAATGACTGAAACATTTAGCAACCCAGCAGATGGAGGTTTCCTATGAAACATAAATATTTATTAATATGAACATGACTTAAGGAATTTAGAAATCCTAATCTAGAAATCTCTAATGTTTGACTTAAAGTCCACTTGGAAATTTTGGTTTGACATTGAATCTAATAGACAGCACAATCTACATATAACAGCACTAAGTGCCTAGTGACATAATGTGCTTAAGATAAATGATCTAGGATTAGTACTAACCTTTCAAGAATTTGTGTTAAAAACAGATACTGTGAGAGCTGGCGATAGTGGTACATGCCTTTAACCCCAGCATTCGGCTATATACACCATGGGTCTGACATACGTGTTAAATTAAAATTCTATATACACCATGGGTCTGACATACGTGTTAAATTAAAATTCTATCCCCAAAGCACCTCGTGTCATCTCTCCAGCATTTGGCCTTTGGTCTTTAATTCATCCATAGTCACATAGAATACTAGCCCTAATCTCAGAAATATAGACCCTTGAATACAAGGGAAAGAAGGGGAAACTTCCCACTTATTGGCTCAAAATAATGACAAATCCTTCTCACATGTTATGTCATTTAAATTCAGCCAGAAGCAGTTGGCTTGCCCCATACCCTTCATGCTACTGCTGAAATCATGGGCCTGTCTTGCCAGGCTGGTTGTTATAGTTCACAGGGTGACTGTAATATCTTATAATTAATAAACAAGCGAAGGACTCCTAGGTTTACAGATGAGTAAAGTCACACCTAATACGTTTAAGTTTTCCAAAGCTTCCTGGAAAAAGGATTGTTTGGGTTGAGCCTTGAGGAGCATCTGCTACTCCACGGACTGAGAGTTGAATTTGAGGAACCATCAGTTTCTCTTCCTTTTCTTCATTGATCTCCTCTCTCTCTCTCTCTCTGTCTCTCTTTCTGTCTCTCTCTCTGTCTCTCTCTCTCTCTCTCTCATAGTCTGTTACCAGCCTTTGAAACTGGAGGCAGATGAACCACCAGGAGAGGAGAAATAGCGCTCTCAGATGCCATAGTTCCTCTTACTGTCTCACCTGTGTGATATACCTTACTGGTTAGGATCTCAGTTCTCCTTCCCCCCACTTGTCTATTAAACTTCGGGGATTTAGTTTCTGTGGGTTTCAGTTCTCTGAAATACAAAATCAGGATAAATATGTGTGCCTTACAAGGTGTCCCTGTGGACTCATGAGATTAGACCTGTAATCAGCAGAGTGCCTGGTGCATAAGTGCTCAGTGACAAATTAACAGTGATTAACTATTATTTAGCAAGATAGGGATGGCCAGATACATGTAAGCATAATGATAGATGCTTGTCTACAACATCAGAACATTTATACTGGTTCAAAGTGTCAGAGTTTGCACTTGAAGCTGGTCCCCAAAATTAAGACAAAAGTAGCGCTATTGTTCTCGTATTGCAGGGACAGTACTGGCCAAACCTTTGGCAGTTATTTGGTATAGCTATTTGGTATACATACATGCATACATGCATGCATAAAGTCATCCTATAGTGTTGATTTCTATCTCCTTCAAGGTCTAGTTGCTGTCTAAGCTGTAATCAACTTAGCATGTCTTGATTAATAAAAATTAAGAAAAACAGTAGAACTCTGCTGAGTCTTTAATAAACTTTATCTCTAGACAAAATAATCACTTTACCTGGCCATTCATTTTTCTGGGCAAGTTACTCTTTTTGTGCAAAGTTGAACTTTAGTTATTTTAGCTGAAACACAAGGATTGATATGAACATAATAGGAACTCGAGCAAAATATTTAAGAAAAACAAAACCAAACAAACCCATCATTCAGATTATACCTGTAATTGTTTTCTTTAACTTAGGAACTTTGCTTTATACATTGTTGAAAAATTAAATACCGTTATGTTTGCCTTTGGGGTCTAATTTTTTTTTAATCTGATGCTTACTGAGGACTGGGTTAACTTTACTCTCAGCTGAACTTATCCAAGGACTTGTTGCCCTTATGTTTCCTGTCATCACATGACAGTCTAGGCCTGAGCTGAAGAATCATTGTTAGGCAGGAAAGCATTTTTCCAGTGTGTCTCCTTTCAGTAGTATCATTTTATAATCTATCAATCATTTGAGGCTGAATTTGTAAAACTGAGCCATATATTTGAGTAAATGTTACTGTCTCCCTTTGTCATCTGCTTAAATTTCTTTTACTATAAAGGATCTGGGAATATAGTGTGGTTGACTAGCATGCCTGAGGCCCTGGATTACGTTTCCATTACTATAAAAAAAGAATTAAAGTGACTGTGTGTAGATTCAAGAAAATAAAGATAATTGGCACTCAGTCATGGGGCTGGAGAGATGGCTCAGGAGTATTTTCTGTGCAAACGTGAGAACCTGAGTTTGGATTCCAGCACCCACATAGAACCATAGTGTGGCAGTGTGTGTCTGGGCAAAGGATAGAGACAGGCAGAGCCCTGGCCCTCATTAAGCTCCTTGGCCAAATCAGTGAGCTCCTCATTCAGTGAGTGACACTGTCTCAGAAAAAGAAGGTGCTAGACCTTACCAACCACAACAGCCGACGTTGATCTTTCCCTTGACATGTGCACACAGACACACACCAGTTACTGCTTCCAATGTCTTAGTATAATTTAAGGATGTCTCATATATTAATTAAATTAGAATTTTCAGTGGAATACCTCCTATATTTTATGAAAACTGAGATAATGTGCATTTAGCAGTAAGTTGATTGAATTTCTGCTTTGGTTTGATTTGAGACTAAAGCTTAAACCCAAGCCCTTGTACAGTCCAAACACATGCTTCTGCTACTAAGCTACAGCCTCCAGCCCCCAATTAGTTTAAATACAAGACTGCAGATTCATCGTAAGAGTCATTATATAGCCAGCACAAGGAAATAGATGGGAGATGGTTAAGGAGTCAAGTGGGAAAGCCCAAACTTGGGTATGATGGCTCATGCCGTTAGACCCAGCACTTGAGAGGCAGAGACAGGCAGATCTCAGTACTTGAAAGTTAGCCTGATCTATACAGTGAGTTCTAGGATAGCCAGGGCTATATAATGATTTTATGTCCTGAGGGGGGCAACAGACTGAATTTCTCATTGTTCCTTAAGGAGCTGTAGTCATTGCTCTGAGTGAGTAGAACTGGGTTGGAGTCTCAGCTAGCAGCCCCTTTTTTCTACAGTTGCAGACAAATGTACCAGGGTCTGGTAAGCACAGCTACACTGCCCCTGGGCTCTGTGCAACTGAGGGATTATTCTTACCTCCCTTCCTCGGACCTCAAACTCTGAACAGAGTTCAGACTATTGAGACTAGAAAACTAGCATATTGGTGTTATTAATTGTGTAGATCTCCAACCTAATACACACAGTGCAGACAAAACTACCCTAGAGGATATAAGCAGTGCCACATGCATGCTTTCTATTCTGGGTGAAAATGCAACACTTAAATTCCTTTCTTTCTCATCAAAATATGTAGCCATTTTTGTTCATCTTTAATAAAAGTGGATTTTAGTTAGCCAGCCATCACAATACACAAATAAGAAGAAGGTTCAATTCATCTCATTGCAGCTCATGCCTCACCTGATGCACAAAGAAAGACATGGGTTGGCCTTTCACAATTTACCTGGCAGTAGAGTTTTTTGTTGGTTTTGTTCTTAAATGAAAACCTGGTGCTGTGTGCTAATTTTCCTCTGCCTTTAATGATGACTCATTACCTTCCTACATATTTTTTTTCTTTCCTTGAGCCAGCAAGAAAAATCTTGCAGGAGAGGAGGGGGAAACAATGAGTTGAGGAACACAGTACTTAAATACTGTTACTGGATTTTCATTGGCTGTCTCCTCTCTTACTGTAACCAGTCTAGTGTCCCCTCCTGCAAATCCCTCCCTCCCTACCCCCTCCTGCAAGTGAGTTCTCTGGGTGTCTGTTGCTAGCGACTGACTGCAGGCTGTATGTAGGCATCTCTCATTCAGAATGGACATTGATGTTCTGAGCAGAGAAGAAAGCTTCCAGCGATGTTCCGTTTGTCACAGTTGTCTGGCTTTTTAAAGGACTCCCAGAGAGAGATACTGCAGGTTCTGTATGCTGGCACAGACTGATTTCCTCTCCAGACTCTTAAGTTTCCAGAAGCTTAAATATAGAGCCCTGTTTTAAAAAAAGGAAGAGAGGATTTGCGTGTTAATCGGCCTTGTGAAGAAGTGCTTCATCACCCTCCCGCACCTCCCCGTGCTCTGGCGTGTGGTGTGGCCGTGGCTCTCTAGGTTAGGATTCTGAACTGGCTGCAGCAGTGCTCATGTGTTAGCTGAGTAGAGTTCTTGGACAGTCGCAGGCTGCTTGCTACAAGGTTGTTTTTTGGTTTTTTCCTTCCTTTGAATTCCAAAATGCCATCCAAAGAGTCTTGGTCGGGGAGGAAAACTAACAGAGCTACAGTTCACAAACCAAAACAAGAGGGTCGTCAGCAAGGTTTATTGATAGCAGCATTGGGAATGAAACTGGGTTCTCAAAAGTCGTCCGTGACAATCTGGCAACCTCTGAAACTCTTTGCTTATTCGCAGTTGACATCACTTGTTAGAAGAGCGACTCTGAAAGAAAATGAACAAATTCCAAAATATGAAAAGGTTCACAATTTCAAGGTAAGAATGTTTGTTTCTGACCCTTTTGCTATAAGGAGCACTTGGTACTTGGAATGTGTAGTGTTAAAGGCTCATCTTCCAAAGCCTTTGAAAAATTGGATGATTTGACTGCAGTGTTATTGCTGTTCAAGGAAAGAGATGTCTAAATCCCAATTTTATTTAAGGAAGAGGTGAATAAAACTCATAGAAATCCAGCTCCATTTTTCTCAGATGCTGTAGTAATGTTCCCTTTAATTACTGTGTACACACTGGTAAGTCTTGATGGGTATTATAAAGGTCTCCGAATCATGAGTTAGGCATTGCATGTATCTGTATTGCAGTATGTCTAAATACCTTTGTTGGCGATTTCAGGGGGATTAGATCTTACATGTTCAGTTCTGGTCAAAGGCTTTGCTGTAGCAGGCATGTGCAGTTGCATCTGGAGTGAGCAGATGGTGTGCCTTTCCCATAGTTTCTGTCTTTTCTCCTCCCTCCGTTAATAAACTGACCACGATAAAAGGAAAATTGCTGCCCTGCAACTGTAGAGGCTGGGACTGACAGCTTCCCTTCACTTTCTCGGGGTTGGCTTTCACCTTGCATATGTTGTTTTTAATTAGTGCTGTGGCATGTTTTATGCAGTGTACCCGAATCTTCTTTTATGAAGGTGATATGTATGATGGTCTGAGCTGTGTCCAGATCTTGCCTGTACTTACTGCATGGTATAAGGCCTTGAAGTTGTGCCCTTTGCATTCTAGTTCAGGAGGTATGCAAAGTGAAATCATGTGAGGAGACCCAGTTACACTTCACAGGCATATGAGCCAGCATTTCTGTAGTAACTTCTTAATAGTTAAAAGTTGTCTAAGACTCAAGAATATTCCGTTTAGACAGAAAATCATTCATGCTGATGTTAGAATGGGAATATTTGTTTACAAAAAGATGTTAGAACTCAAAATTTTT
This sequence comes from Ondatra zibethicus, assembly GCA_004026605.1. Taxonomy (NCBI): domain Eukaryota; kingdom Metazoa; phylum Chordata; class Mammalia; order Rodentia; family Cricetidae; genus Ondatra; species Ondatra zibethicus. The sequence continues at coordinate 73,219 of PVIU01006724.1, forward strand.
GTCTTTGATCTGTTATTATATATTCAGTCTTTTAAATATTTATTTGTTATATCAGAGGCACCAGGTTCTCTGTCAAGTGACTTCATCCCAGCTTTATAAACTACCCTGATTTTTAACACCAGCATTTATTTTGCTCATGCTAAAAAACAAAAACACTATACCTCAGTGTACCCTGCATTTTCTGTAGTGAGGAATAGATTGTAGTCTTCATACCTTTTGGGGTTAATCATATGAACCTTACTTTTCAACTGACATTTTAGCTTTAAAATGGAGTTGAGACAGCTCAGCAGATCAAACCTTGACAGGAGATGGAAATAATGTGCATACCCAGTCTTAGCCAAACTCAGCCTCTTATGATCCAGAAGTAAACAAACAAGCAAATAAGCAGGCTACCGGACTTTGGTGATTTATAGCCTGGTCTTGCAGGACTTTTACCAGAAAATGGCCCCCCAAAATGGCTATTAAGTTTGTAAGCAAGAATCACCTGCATGTTCTAGAAATTCTGGGACTTCCAAAGCATCTTCAGAGAGGCACAGTCTAGCTTACTAGGCAAAACAGGCCTGTGAGATTGTCATTTTAGTGCTAAGTCGGGTTCTGTAAATGTTTTTTGTCCTTATTGTTTGGAAATAAACAAGTCTGTTGAAAAATTTGCATGAACAAGCATATACTTTCCCCTCTCCTGTAGATCATATCTTTTAGTCCTTTTCACATAGCTTTATAAGAAGTGAGTCCTGTGTGTGCTGTGTGATCAAGTATGACCCTCGCTACCCACACACACGACTGGAGACTGAACCTAGACCCTTGCATACGCTGGGCGAGCAGGGCAAGCTCGGCCCCTACCCTCAGCGTCCTTGGTTTTGGTAATTTTGGGGTTTTTTCTGTTTTGTTTTAAACACATAAAACATGGGAGACTTCTTTCTCTGGAGTAGAAGCTGAGGCCTAGCTGAGGCTTGCTCTCCAACTCTGTCCTTTGTCAAGAGCCTCCTGTGAAACGGGGAAACATGGCACATAGTGTTTAGAATCTCTAAGGTCAGGAGTCTCAGAATCCAACTCTTCCTGTTATAAATAGCTTCATTATTTTTAAAATGTGCCTGTGGAGTAACATTATTTAAAAAAAAAAAGAAAAGAAAAGAAAAAAGAAGGGGTCATACTTGGCTTCAGAGAATATCCCTGAAAGGATTCCAGCCCCCAGCAGGAGTTCACTCCCACACAGATGCTGGCTTAGAAGGGCACTGCTTGTACACATATGCAGTCAGGTCTGCTGTGGGAAAGCTGGAGTGTTTCCATGATGATTGTCAGTTATGTGACCTGCCGGTGGCTCTCACTTAGTGGAGTGTGTTGGGAGTAACTTCGGCCCTCGCCAAAGCCTCCTTTCAGGGTGCCTCTTGAGCTCCTGTTATGTAACGCTGCCTGGTGCTCTGTGCAGCTGTCAGCCCTTCGGGGTGAATCCAAGACACTGGTTACCTTTGGTGAAAGCATTCAGCAAGCCATTCGGAGCAGCTGGGCCCTGTGATTGGAGATTTGTAGGAGGAAAATTCTCCTGTTATGTAACACTTTCTCCTTTTCCACTCCCACATCTCCTTCCCCTCCTCTTTCCTCCCTCCCCTCTGTTGTTACTTACATCATAGAAAGGTACTATATCTTAGAGAGGTTATCATTTGAGAAATAAATATACCACATTCTGTAAAAGCTTTAGTAAGATGTCAATATTAATTTTAGCATAATTCCAAAAATGCTAGAGGAAGTGATTCTGGAAATTTTTACCAAAAAGTAAAATAAAATAAATGTTGCAAGAGACACGTTTATCCCAGCTTGAGCATTAGATGTATATACATGTATGATAACATCACATATTACCCCATAGTTTTTATTTTTTATAGTTCACCCATAAATTTATACATATATATTAGGTATCATGTGATGTTTCAATATGTATATATGCTTTATTTTAATTAACATAAAATTGTATGTATTTTTAACTCATCAACTTCTTTTAAGAATTACTCTATTCTGAGTTGGTGAGATGGCTCTGTAGGTAAAGGTACTTCTTTGGCTCCTGGCTGAAGGATTTTATCTCTGGGACCTACATAGTGGAAGGAGAGAACCAACTCCCCATAGTACTTATGCACCCAGAAACACACCCTAAATAAAGCGAATTTTTAAAAATTTTAAAAAGTTTTTCTCTGTCCTAATAATCACATGTAGAAAAAACAAAAAATATCAAAAGCAAAACAGAAACAGCAGCTTCCCCACCTCCTCAGTCATTGTAGCCTACTTTCCAAGCTCTGGGAAGAACACCAAGCACTGAGACTCAGCCTTTGCCCTCGGGCATTGCTTGTGATGTGTACCACTGCTTATGTGGCCTGAATGCTTAATGTCTCTAACCTCTTTCTGTAGTAGGAAACTTAAGTTCCTGGCCCACTAGGCTCATGGTAGTCATTACTTTATTATAACATATTATCTCTGACTGGGCATTTTTTTCTGGATTTGTATTAATTAATTTATACAGAAGAGCGACTGAGTCTGACCTTCCACCTAGTAGTAGAGATTACAGTGTGGTAGAGAGCCTTGGATGATCCTGGGGGCTCCCAGGCAGAGTGGGGTTTACATAAGAATATCTGAGTGTTTCATGTAACACAGTGTACAATGAACTCCTCTTAATTTTTTTATTCTCTCCCAATTGAGTTATAAAATGTTTTGTCTAATTAGTTGCTTACTTCAAAAGGTTGTATAACACAAAAATCAAGAAGAGATAGAATAATAACAGAAATCTGGCTACCTGGGCAACTTAACTACTTAAAGAAAAACATATTAGCAGTTATAAGCTAGGGCATAGCTTAGTGGTAGAGTGCTTGCCCAGCATGTGCAAGACCCAGAACCCAGTCCCTAGCTCTGCACAGAGACTTGCAGTGAATATGTGCTTTATGGTGACTGTGGTGTGTTTGTTGCAGTGAGTGGTTGGTTTTAGTTCCATGTACTACTTGCCTTCTGCATGTGGATGGGAGATGTCAGGTATTAATAGAGTTAGTGTTGCCATGTATACACATGAATCCCAAAGTGTGAATTGGTGATACAATTCAGATAATCCCATAGCAGGAGCCTTATGTAATAAGGTTAGTGATTCAGGACCTTCTAGATGAAGAAATAACAAGCACGTGGCCAGCAGACGGCATCCTGCCACTTGGTAACCAGAAGGGCAGCAGTGGCCACACTCCCGCTGAAGAGGCCTTTCCTCTCCCTCCGAGGACACAACACAGATCTCTCTTCCATTTGATACGTATCTAAGAGTTTTGTTTCTTTCACTGCAGTGAAATGTTACATTCAGTGATTGTGCCTTCCCATCCCCTTGTGCTGTGCCCACTAACCATGCCACCACTCTCTCCTTCTCCCCGTTCTTCTTTCCCTTTTTTGCCATATGTGGTAAAGTGCTGGCAACTGGTACGTGTGTAAGAAGTGTTGACTGAATGACCAGCTGAGTGAGTACATAGTGCGACATCGTGGACCTGTTATTTTCAAACCAATTTTTATGATGGCAAGAATCCCAACAAAAAATTATTCTGAGGACCTGTATTGTTTCATATTAACCAAATTTACATACTTTTGAAAATGAAACAAAAACTATGATCATGTTTTAATCCCTGTGCCTTTTTTTCCAATTTTGTGATAGAGTGTATCTGTATAGCCTAGGCTGGCCTTGAACTAATTATGTAGCCCAGGCTGACCTTGAACTAATTATGTAGCCCAGGCTGACCTTGAACTAATTATGTAGCCCAGGCTGACCTTGAACTAATTATGTAGCCCAGGCTGGCCTCGAGCCCCAGCTCCTCCTGCCCATCTTCATTAGTGTGGTTAGCCTGAAGTGTCTCATTAATTTTTTGTAGTAATATACTGTCCTTTATGGATATGAACATGGAGTATCCCACGTGAGATTTTAAAGGAGTAGTTTTTCGTAAACAAGAGGTTAAAGGAACTGCAATATGTTTTTTATCTTAAGCACACTCCCCCTCTCCTCACTTTGAATGTGGGCCAAAGATGACAAAAATAGTCACGATTAGTGCATACTGGGGTTCTTTCTGCCTCTACAGTCAGACAGGGAAAGACTGTTGAGCAGAACCTAGGAGGTTGGAAAAACCGCCTGTGTGGTCCCTCTAAGACCTCCATTCCTGTTGCTCCCTGGCATCGTGCTCCTCTGCTGTGTGAGACCCCATAATAAACAGCCATGACTCTGCCTCCGCCTCTGCTGTCCGGAAGGCTTGCTGTGCTCTCTGTGCTGTCTCTGCGGCCCCAGCACTGCGACCTTCTCACCTTAACTCTACGTGCTGATGGTTTAAATGCCGAGGACCTGGTTCTGCTACCCCAAGTGCAAGTCTAGATTCTTAAAGACCGTAAAGATCGTGCCTGTCGTTAATAACCCAGAAAGAAGCATTTCACAAGGGGTCTTGGTGGTTTGCATAGTCGCATTATACTTCACAGCCATTTCATGGGCAGGAGTAGTTCTACCTACCTCAGAAGTAACGCATTGTATCCAGATTCTCACAAAGCATTGCTTTTTAAAGATTTGTTTTTATTTCATGTGTTTCTGTGAGTGCCTCCTTTACTGTATGTGCACCACGTAAGTACAGAGACCACAGAGGCCAGAAGAGGGTGTCAGCTCGCCCAGAACTGGAGTTAAAGGCAGTTGTGAACCATCTGCTATGGAAGCTGGGAACTGAACCTGGGTCCTTTGGAAGAACAGTCAGAGTTCTTAACCACTGGTCCATCTCTCCATTGGTGCTAAGATATTTTGTAATCTGGTTTTATTTTCCCACATTCCACAGTTTTACTTCCCTTATTGGTACTGCCTTTCTATGAAGGCACTTTTATGAAGGTGTACAACAATGTTTTTTTCCCAGACATATTTGCTAGAATATTATTCTTAAAATGATCTCATTGGGTCAGACATATCTTAGAAACAGCCTCTTGCAGAAGTCCCTCCCATACCCATGTGACCCAGAAAAATCTACTCTTACATACCCATGGTGCGTCACTGTTAAACACACTAAAAGAGAAGCACACTACACTACAGTCTTGAAACTTGTTGTCCACACTGTTTCTCAGATCTGAAGGGAGACTGCCCCAGCTTCCCTGGCATGTTCTCCACTTCCTCATCACTCATCCCTCACGTGTGTGTGAGCAGCTCCTGCATGTTCACCACCCTGCCAGACATGCACAGGGTAGAGTAATTGTCACCTGATCCTTGGGAAGCAAATAACAATATGATGAGAAGAAAAGGGAGAACATGATGTATCTGTGTGAACATGGATGTTAAAATCCTTTACTAATGCCCTCCTCCCTAGAATTCAGTGTGTGAGCATGGTGTGAAGTGGCTGCAGAGCATCTCTCTCCTGTTTGTAGGAATATGGCAGCCACAAACAAGTATGCAAAGCTCAGCTAGAAATCCACAACAGAGTCCTTTAAGCTTTGGGCAGGGTTTTGATTTTTTACTTTTGATGTTGGGATTTTGTTTGTTTTTGTAAGAAGAGGATAAGAGCTACCTTGTTAAATATTTAAGTGTGCTATTAACTAGGCACCGTTGACTAGCCAGTGTCATTAACTAGGCCCTGTTGACTAGCCAGTGTCATTAACTAGGCCCTGTTGACTAGCTAGTGTCATTAGCTAGGCTCAGGTGACTAGCCAGTGTCATTAACTAGGTACAGGCAACTAGCCAGTGTCATTAACTAGGCCCTCTTGACTAGCCAGTGTCATTAACTAGGCACTGTTGACTAGCCAGTGTCATTAGCTAGGCCCTATTGACTGGCCAGTGTCATTATTTAGGCACAGGTGACTATCCAGTGTCATTAGCTAGGCCCTGGTGATTAGTTAACAGCACTGTTAACTCGGCACAGAGTAATAGATGAGCTAAAACTTTGTCACTTTTCTGGCCCCAGGCCCTGGCAGCCAGTCTCTGTGTCTGTGAGTTGAATTATTTGAGATCCCACACCTATGCGGATGTGTAGTTTGTCCTGGTGGACGGGCCTATTTCACTTAGCACAATATTCTTCAGGTTCATCTATATTTATCATATGGAAAAAGTTCTCTCTTTCTGAAAGCTAAACATTCCTGTGCTGGTTGGTTTCTGTCAACTTGACGCAAACTTAGGCACATCTGGGAAGAGGGAATCTCATTTGAGGATTTGCCTCCTTCAGACTGGCCCATAGACAAGTCTGTGGAGCATTTTCTTGATTAATTATTGGTGCAGGAGGGTCCAGCTCACATTGGGCAGTGCCACCGTGTTTGAGAAGGCCAGTGAAGCAGCCATGATGAGCAAGCCAGTAAGCAGCACTCTTCCATGGTCTATGCATCAGTTCCTGCCTCCAGCTGCCTGCCTTGCTTGAGTTTCTGTCTTGGCTTTCAGAGGTCTGTGACTCATGATATATAGGCCAAAACATATCCTTTCCCCCAAGTTGCTTTTTGTTGGTGTTAATCACAAACAAAAGCCAAAGTAAGACCATTTCATTGATTATATACTCATTTTTTTACTCATCCATCCATGACTATTAAGGTTTTTTTTCCATACCGTGACAATTAAAAAATATCTTAAATATTAAAGCTGCTCTTGACAGAGGGTAAAGATACCTCTTTGAGATCGGACTTCAGTCTTTTGGGGTTAATCTTTAAGGAACTGCCATGCTGTTTTCATTAGCAGCCAAAACATTTCCCATTCCCACCAGCACCATTCGGGTTTGCCAGCTTCTCCACGTTCTCACCAACATTAGTTGTTTCAGGTTTTGGTTAACAGCCTTCCTAGCTGGTTTGAGGTGGTACCCATTGTAGTTTTGATTTTCCTCATTATTAATGACAGTACATGATCTCTTCATGTACCTGTTAGTCATTTATGTATCTTCCATTAATAAATGTTTATTCAAGCCTCCCATCGTTTTTTCTTTTTTGAAATGAGGCTCACACCATGCTTCCTTTGCAGGCTGCACTTGAGCTCCTGTGACACCCGAGTAGCAAGCACCCCGCTTCCTCTCCCTCTCCCTACCCCCCTCTCATACTATAACTGTACCTCCCATTTTGCTGTGCAGGCAAGATAATTCAGCTAGTAAAAGTGCTTGCCGCGCAAGCCTGTGTTTGATCCCTAGAATCCAAGGTAGAAAGAGAGAATCAACTCTTTTCTCCATGTGCATGCCTTGGCGTGTGTGCACAAGCATGCACACACATTTACACACCAATAATAATAATAAATACAATTAAAATTATTTGGGGGTTGCTATTCAGTGACAGGAATTTATTATATATTCTGATACTAACCCCATCATATACTTAGTTTGCCTGTGTTTTCTGCCATTCTGTCAGTAGTCTGTCACTGTTCCTTCCTGTGTTCTCTCTCTCCTATTAAAACTACCTTTGCCGCTCCACCTGTGACCTATGCCCTGGCCTCATCTCTGCTCGGGGTCAGTCTAGTTCACAGAGACATCCTTCCCTGGGAGTGTTCAGGTTTACTTTGCTGCTGACTATGGGGCCTCAGTGGTTTGGTTTGGTTTTTTATTTTTAACTAGATGGATCTATTGAATAGCATTTACCATTTGATAGACCAGTTGTGAGATTTTTCTTTGTAAGTCTCAGGAAGCCCAACCCAGACTGGCAATGTGTCACATAATTAGAAATCCATCATTATAAATGCTCTCCAACCTGGTGGCTTAAAATGCCACCAGAACCCCATCTTCCAACTTTGAGCTTATTTTTAGGATCATTTTGTTGGCAGGATGGTGGCAGAGGCACCAGCTTTTTGTCTTGCCAGACTTTGGCCTGTTGCAGAGAGACAGTTTTGTCAGGCTCAAGGCCTGGCACTCATTGCCTGATGGTCCACGTCCATCTCTGCACAGTGGTTCCTGCCAGAAGGACAGGATGCTAATTGGTAGTTTAAGTGGTAGTTGTTTCTAAGACAAGGACTATCACTGGAACTAAGGGTAACATTCTTCAAGAAGACTGACTATTCTAATGTGTATATACATCTAGTAACAGGATCCATATACATAAAGCCACAGCTGAACTGCAAATAAAATAGACGGTCCACAGCGTAGAGGGTCAGTAATTCTGTCAGTGATAAAACCGACCAAAAGCAGGGGCATGGGAAGCTTTAATCAACCAATTTCGTCTAATTGATATTTATAACCGACTTCATTCAGTAACAGCAAAAGTCTGTACCTTTAAGGTGAGTGTGCAGTTTACAGAGAGAGAATTGGCCCAGCAAGGTGGCAACTATACTTCTAATCCCAGCACTCAGGAGGCAGAGATGGGAGAATCTCTGAGTTCAAGACTGACCTCATCTACATAGTGAGACCCTGTATCAGTGAATTAATTAGACCTGAGGGCTAGAGAAATGGCTTAGCAATTACAAATACATACTGCTTTTATGGAGGACCCAGATTCTGTTTCCAGCCCTGAAGACAGGTGGTTTGTAGCTGCCTGTTACTCCAGCTCCAGAGAATTGATGTGGCTGCCCCATGGGCCCTGGTACTCTGTGCACATACACACATTCATACAAATAATTAAAAATAAAGTGTCTTTAGAAAGCCTTTTTCAAGATTATAATTATATACTGTCCCACTTCCCTTTCCTCCCTCCAACCCCTCCTATGTAAACTACCCTGTCCTCAAATTTACGACTTCTTTTTTTTAATTGTTGTTATATTTATGTGCTACATATATACATTGGGTGTGTGTGTGTTTGTGTATTCCTAAATACAACCTCCCCAGTCTGTATACTACTACTTGTATGTATATTCTCAGGGCTGACCATTTGGTATTAGATAACGAAGTAGTGTGTGGACTGTCTCTCCTACTATGTGGTCCTGGGATCAGAGTCAGGTGGTCAGACTTGGCTGTACTCCTGAACTAGCTCGCCACCCATAACACCTGACATTCTTCTCCCTGAGCACCATCGATTCAGAGAGAACACTATCAGGAGGAAAGGGTGAAGACTAAAGGCTCTAAATGTCCACATTTTGAAATGGAAAGTGGTTTACTTATATTTGTTACTTTCTTTTTCTCATTTTGGTTTGGTCTTTTGGTTTGCCTTTGCAGTCCTGGCTTTCCTGGAACTCTCTCTGTAGACCCTGCCAACCTCGAACTCAGATCTGCCTGCTTCTGCCTTCCGAATGCTGGGACTAAAGGCATGTGCCACCATGCCCTGCTGTTGTTTTACTTTTTAATTACATAATTATACCTTGTAATGTGATGGAAAATGGACAAAAAAGCTAAGAATGGTAACATTATTTATTTTGGTATAGCCACTGTCGATCTGGAGGAACTTTTATGGTACTTCCCCCAATTTTGAACAGTTTTCCCATTCCTGAAATAAAAAATCACCAGTCTTCTTTCCTTTGTCATACTGATCAGAGTGAAGCTCTGTGTGTTCACATGTGTGCGGTTGGGTGCACCTGGCGCAGCCCCTGCAGCCCCTCCCTGTGATTATCTGCTCAGCAGCTAGCTGTAAAGGTCGTCAGCACCTAGGCCCTCACCAGCTGTTCCATGGCTTCCTGATTCTGTCTGCTGCAGGCCTCTGACTTGTTCTCCCCCAGACACTTCACTATCTCTGACTAGTGCTCAAAACTGCTTCAGCAAGAGCCCCGTACACTTTTCTCTTCCCAGCTGAGGTCAGCATTACCAATCTTTTGCATCAAAATGGCCAATATAATGACAGTGTTGGTGCCTTAACTCAACCCAAACGTTACTCTGTAGATTTTTCTCAGAGTTTGAAGGCAGTTTTGACTAGGTTTGACTAAATAATGGGCAAGAAGGTATTTTATTGATATTAAAAGCCCTACTATTTTCTTTACAACCCACCTTTGTTTGCAGGAGACTCTGTACAAATTCATGTATTTACTACTAATGTTCACAGCTGATATGATATGCATCTCTTTACATCTTTGCATATATGCATATGCAATGTACATATATGTATGTATACACTTTAAAAGAAGTGATCAAATTAAGACTAAGATTGTAAATTTCATATCAAGTGATCAAAAATTTGTAAACTATCTTGGTGAGACTAACTTAAAACTGAGGACCATGTCTCAGTCTGATGGTGCAGGCTCATAAGCCAGCGCACAGGAGACCGTGGGTCTCAGCCGCCCTGCACTATATAGTGAGGTGACTTTTAACAGAAAAAAAAAGGCATATTGTTTCACTAGACCATAAAAATGAGGAGCACAGAAGAAATGCTTTCCTGCCTGGCTGCCTATTTCTGTGTTCCTCCATTTGATTGTCATCGTCTGTTCCCTTTTGTTGCCCAGTACCATGCTAGAGGACTGAGTCATCAGAGCCACCCAAATGACAAGGCTACAGCTGAAATGTCAATGCCACCTTTGCCAGCAAAACCTCATGGCCCTAATGTTCTTGTCACTTCCACTGTGGTTTACAAGGTCATTTGCCGTCATGTTTCTAAAGGGAGTGTGTTTGCCTGAGAGGGATAATGAGGATGTCGATGCAGTGTTCTTTGTCTTCCAGTGGAGTGGGCTTCTCTTTTGCTATTTCTGTTATTGGTGTTCAAAGTGGAATTGTAAATCCTGTAAACATGGTGAGAAGCAGGTAGCAGGTGTGTTCATTATAGCGAACCGCAGTGAGGATGACCTCACTGTGTAACAAGGTCCTTGCCTGGGAGACAGTGTGACTATTGCCCCCAACACACCTCCATGTCACACCCTCTGTGCCCTTTTCAGCCTGGCTTTGGCTGGTGCATTCAGTAATAAGGCTTTATTGGGGTTTACTAATTAGTTTCATCTGATTGCTTAAACAGCAATTAGCATAAAAGGAGTTGTTCACAGGTGAAAAGTAATTGCACATACCATAGTAATGATGTTGTGTTTCCAGGAGCAAAAGAGAAAGGGGCTTTAAAACTAGCTGAACCTGCTGTTTTTCACTAAGGAGTGTGTCGTTCCATGTACTCTGTCACTTTGACTTGTCAAGATGGACCAACAGCTTCAGAGGTAGCTTAGGAAAAATAGTTCTGTGTCCTCTTACCAGATGACCTCCTAACTGGTAATGTCCCTTGCTACCAGAGATTGCTCCTTTGAGTTGTCTTACCAAAAGAATCTCCAAAGGCATCACCTCTGGGAAACTGATAGAGTTATTAGTGCAGGTATCCCTGATTATAAAGAAATATGCCTCCTCCCACCTCACAGAGCCTGTGTGTGCTTCAGGTCCTGCAGCAAGCAGCAAGCAGAGGTTAGATTCCACTTGGAGGTGCCACAGTGAGATGCCACTGAAGTCTGTCACTCGTCACGAGGTCACTTCAGTTGACTCAGTTGTCTAAAACTCAGAAAAAGGCAACATTTTTGTATGCTTACTAAGACACATGCATTATGCAACACTGTCTAAGACTCTCAAGACAGGCTGGAGAGATGGCTCAGCCATTGAGAGTGCTCCCTGGGGAACTGGATTTGATTCCCAGCACCGTGTAGCAGCTAACAGTGGTCCAAAACTCCTGTTACAGAGGATCTGACCCACTCTTCTGGCCTCTGTTAAGAATATTTCTTAGAACAAGCCTCTCTGCCAACGCAAATAATTCCAATCAGATCAAATTAGACCGAATAAGAGATGCCCATGTTTAATGCAGTACTCCCGGGTGGCAACAAGAAAACATGGTGAGGGGAAGAGAGAGAAAAGGGGAGACCACGCTACACCCAGAGAACACATGTACATTCTCTTGGGGGCAGTTTAAATAGCCTGTGGGAGTGGTCCTGAACCTCCCTGGGGAGGGGTCACCACTTGGTGGGCTTTCCCAGAGGTGGTGTCTGGACCAAGGCAACTCCCAGGGGAGGGGGCTTGAAATGGAGCTTCCTGCCCAGTATTCCAAAAATGGGTACCAGGGGTTGGGATAAGGCCCTGGAATATAATAGCCTCTTCAGACACTGTTAAGGACCAGCCTCAACATAAATACTTTTTACCAGGGTAGGGGCATGGGAAAATACAGACAGGAACTACAAGACAGTATGGGGAGGGAGTTTCAGGGATTATTCAGGTCCTGAAATCACCAGCGCTTACTTTTCCACAGCTTTTATACCCAAGGTAAACTGGGGGAGAGGTAAGAAAAAGCTTTGGGATGACCCAAGTCATGTATACTCATGTACACTTGGCAGAAAACAGCCCCTCCCCACGTGACCTCATAGTTACCATGGAAGGAGCAATAGCACATTGACATATCCTGACCACCTGTCAGGATGGTGCCCAGCTTTCTTAACTTCAAAAGGGGGCCAGGCAGCCACCTCCTGAGCTAGAAGGTGTGATTAAGCCTTGTTATTCCCCAAACTCTGACCATCAGGTGAGGTGGGAAATGGGCCTGAGAGGAAGGAGCAGCGAAGACTTCTCAGAAAGGTCCGACTGATGGCTTAAGCAGGTAAAGGCCCTTGCAGCCAATCTTGAGAATCCGAGTTTAATCCCTGAGAACACACATGGTGGAAGGCGAGAACCAGTTACCCCAAGTTGTTTTCTGACTTCCATAAGCACCCACGCATACACATAAATAAATGAATGTAATAAAAGAAAAGCAAAAGAAGTCACAGGGGAAAAGAAGACTCTGAGATGGAGCGTTTCCCTGTTTTCTATCCACAGCTAACAAAAAGTTGTTAGTTTACCTAATCTGCAGCAGTCCTAGGGTTTCTATTGCTGTGATAAACACCATAACCAAAAAAGGACTTGGGGGCCAAAGGGCTTATTTCGGTTTATAATTCCTCATTTCAGTTCCTCATCAAAGCAAGTCAGCCTGGAGCTGATGCAGAGGCCTATAATCCCAGTGTTTGGGAAATGGAGATGGAAGGGTTCAAGGTCAGCTGTGGAGAACAGTGCTTACTGGCTTGATCACCACAATTTGCTCAGTCTGATTTTCTTATATAACCCAGGACCACTTGTGCCAAGGAGAAGCATCAAACATTAGCTAAGACAATGCCCTACAGGCCAGTCTTATAGAGGCAATTTTTCAGTTAAGATCTCCTCTCCCTAGATATGCCTAGGTTTGTGTAAAACCTTAGGCATTTTAGATGAAAACTATGGGAATGACAGTGTTGCAGAATGCAAGCCTCTTAGTTGTGTGTTTATCAAGGTTGCAGTAGTGTTTATTCCTTAAGTACTGACCAGCTGCTGATCCCTGGTGGGCATCTACTATATGGAGGGTAAGAGCATTCCAGGCAAAAGTACTCACTTTTGTCGGGTAGGCATGGTGGCCTACACCAGTATTAACAGAGCTGAAGAGACTGAGGTAGAAGGTTCAAGGCCAGCCTGAACTCTACAAGAAGACCCTGACTTTAAAAATAGGTAAACAAATGGGCTGGGGATAGAGCTCAGTGGTAGATTGTTTGCCTAGCATGTTAGCATTTGTAAAACCCAAAGATTCTGACTGTTGTGCCCTTGGCTTCTTCATAATCTACTTTGGACCTTTCCTCTATTTTCTCATTTCCTTCTTAGTCCCCTCCTAAGCAGTGCCACTTTTGACCTTTCTGTTATAGTTGAGCATGCATTACATTTTGATTAATCATGGTTAAACATGATTAAAATATAACTATTTCTAGTAACAACGTTAGCAGATGTCAGCGACTGTAGAATTGTATGTAGTAAATACCACCTGTTTGCATTGTGCTCGGCTCTGTACAGATGAAGGGCTGTTTCTTCTTATTAACATGTGATTACACATTTTTTTGGGACATACTGTAATATTTCAACATAAGTGTAATGACCAGGTCAGGATAATGGCATCAGCCTCACTCAAACATTTATTGTTTCCTTTGTGTTGATAGCTTTCAAAATTCTTTCTACTAGCTATTTTAAATATACAGCTAATGATTGTTAACTATAATTGCCCTACTGTGCTGTAAAACTTTAAAAGCTGCTCTTAGTCAGGTAGCACCTGCCTGTAATCTTAGCACTTGGGAAATGGAGATGGAAGGGTCGGGAGTTCAAGGTCAGCCTTGGAAGCATTCACCATCAGCCTGTGCTACCTGAGACCAAGGTGTGCCTGTGGGCGTTCCCTTCCTGTTCCTCCTACCCAGCTAACTCCATTCAAAGCTAAATGTCTGCCTGATCCTATCTTCATTTAGCCCTAAGGAACCTGTCCTGTCAGTGGCCACTTTCTCCCTTCCAAACTGACTGGCGCTCTCTGCCTTTGTACTCTACACACCAGATCTTAAACTTGCAGTTAGCCTGGCTGCTTCCGGTCTCCCATCCCTGCCACTCCCTTCTCTTATCTGTGCTGACCAAATCCTTACCTGACGGCTACCAGAATATCCTGCCTAGTTTGTCTTCCTCCAGACTTGTCCCCTTGACTACATCCTTCCCTTAGAAAGCCCAGTGGCCTTGCCCTGCAAGCACTCGCATACATGTGTATACACACACACACACACACACACACACACACACACACGGTTTTGATGACCTCTAGAGGAATAAAAAAGATAGAAGAGGCATAATCCATGTTATGGAGTCACTGATCACAGAATGAACAAAACATACAGGGAATCTGGTTAACCGCACTATACAGCAGAAGTTAAGCTAGCTGCTAATGCTTCTGAGGCAGTTGGCTGGGTTATGCAAGCTACTTAACAACTTTTACAACAAAATAACCACAAATGGTTCAGAATGCCTTTAATAAAAGATCTATACCAGCCTGAAGTATATGAGTAATAATTCTGTAACAGCTGCTTTCTGATATACACGTGCAACCTTTGATTAGAGAACATGGGGCCGGCACAGTTAACACTCCTCCTTCAGCATGTGTCATATGAACAGAGGCCCTGTGTCTTTAAAATGCCATATTCACCACTGCCCTCATGAGGGAAAAAAGGACTGTGCTAACATTGGTAGTTAGTGCTCTTGTGTTTAAGTAATAAACAAAACTCCTCTGCAAACTTGTTCCTCATTGTAACTCGAGATGCTTCAATACAAGGTAAGTCATGTGCAAAGTAATTCTTGGGATTTACACATCTACGTCATTCATCTGAGTGATACATACTTAACATGAGACCCAGCAACCTGTTGGGCCAATTTGTATCCCAGAGACTTTCTCCAAAGTAATTTTAGGATGCTATCATGATTTGATCATCTATACCACTTTGTATGAGCCTGCGCCTGTGGTCTACTTCACATTCGCATCAGAGTGAAGTGTGGCTGGTCCAGTTTTACTCATTCTGAGGAACACAGACAAGCATAGGGACATTGGAGAGAATCTTCTGATCTTGGACCCTGTTCCAGCAGTTCCATGAAATGCTTTCAATTTATAGGCTCTGAACATCATTAGCAGTTCAGAGGCAAGTGTATATTGTATTCTGACCCTTTTAATGAAAGATATAAAAGGAATTATGGCCTACTTTTCAAAATTACATTAAACCTTGTTCTCAAGCTTGCTTACTGTAATCATAAACACATACCTATTTAGAATGAACTGTGGGTTATCCTCTGTAGTCTCATAGGGATATTTGTACCAGTTCTATATTTGTACCAGAATTTTGATATTTTACTGGCTGTACTAGAGACATTTTATTTCATATTTCAACATCTTTGAAATGGAGCATTATTTTATAATTAGTGGTGTGTCATGATTCAGTCAGAAATGTTTTTCTGAATGAAATGTTATACTTGTGATAGCTTAGGCTTGAAGAAATAATTCATTTGTGTAATATATGTGAATACATATACATATCCCAGAGTCACTGCTTTGTTTCTGAGACCCAGTCAGTAGGTTAATGTCACAGTTATGGAAAATGACATTCTTAGTTACGGTTTACAGAACTGTGCTGGCATATCTGCACATGGATATCATCACACTTGGTGATTTTTCTCCATGGTTTTGTTTCCTGCAGGAGAAAATTACCTTAATTAAATCTAATTGGCTGTAAATCAGCTGACTTCCTGTATCCTCTCTTTTTGTTGTTGTTTTCCTAGTGCACTTTCAACCAGAATTTGTCCAAAATTGGTAATACTGTTTCTTCCCCTACCCTTCTTCCTCCCTCCTTTCCTCCCTCTCCCCATCTCTCTGTCTCTCTCTCACTGACATGGTTTCACTGTACAGTCCTTGACAACCTGGAATTCATAGTCACCTGCCTCTGCCTCCCTAGTGTGGGATTAAGAAGCATGGGCCACCACACAGGCAGGATTTCCTAATTCTGTTACTTAATTGTAGGTTCAGATTCATGGCATCTCTGTTCACCAGCATTAGAATACTTTACCTTTTGTATGCATGAAAGTCTGTGGGAGCCAACACGATGTCACAGGCCTGGAATGCCAGCCTTTGGTTTGTCATTCACTATAGTTTTTATAGGTAGTAACATGCATTTGTTGTTAACACAGTAAGTATAAAATGTTTTGAGGAATTGGCCCTGTTTGATGATTCATTTCAACCAGGGTCACTTCAATATACGTAACCCATTTTGCCCAGGAAACTGGACTGACAAAATCTTCACAGACTCAAGACGTTGCCAACCCTGCTTCTTAGCCTTCGAGTCTTCACACTCAGACTTGCATGTCAGTGTCAGAAGGCTCCCTGTGCCTGAGGAGACGACTCATTGGAAAATTCCATAGTAGAAATCGTTTCCAAAAGGAAATTGCAGTCTATCGATTTGATGTGTCATCCCTTCTAAAAGAAGAAAACACATGTCACTTGTCAGTTCCACTCGACCGGTTTTCTCAGTGCGCATGCTGCATCTTCAGTTCTGCTAGCTTGTGTGATCCTTTGATTGACGTGCAACCGTGTCCTCATGGATGTCTCCCTTTCTCCACTTTGCCCCATTCTTTTTCCAGGTCCATACCTTCCGAGGGCCACACTGGTGTGAATACTGTGCCAACTTCATGTGGGGCCTCATTGCTCAGGGAGTGAAATGTGCAGGTAAGAGCCCCTGCTTCTCCCCATTGTGCCAGCAGCCACTCTGAAGACTGGGCTTGTGTTCACCATAACCTTCTCATACTTGGTGGGCAGAGCAAGAGGGATATGTGTAAGCCCCTGAAAAGGAAGAGGCCAGCTGTCTCAGGTAGGGGCTGAAGCACGGCGGTTATACCCACGCCCTTGGTGTTGTACTAACTGCATCTGTAGTGGTTTTGGGTTTTTTAAGCAGTGAGCAGGACATAAGATTGTTGCCTTGGAAACTGAATTTTAAAGCTGACTTGGTAAGCTAAATTGTCCAAACTACATTTTTTTTTATCAAAGTCAAAGCTGTAAAAAATCTGCAAATTTATCCTCAAAGATGATTACCAAGTTCTGAAAAAGTACTTGATCTTTCATATTTTCTCTGTGATCCATGAAGATGCTCAATGTAACAGGTCCTTTTTTGTGAAAAATGATGATGGTATTTTCGGCCTACATTTAGACACTTTTACCCATAAAGAAAAACTCAATGTGGTAGGCTTGAGAGATGGCTCAGAGGTTAAGAGCACTTGTTGCTCTTGCAGAGGACCTGGGTTCAGTTCCCAGAACCCACATGGTGACTCAAAACCATCTGTAGCTCCAGTTCCAGGGGATCTGATGCCATCTTCTGAACTCTGGGCACCAGGCACACATGTGGTGCACAGACATATATGTAAGCAGAATATTATGTAGTATTTTCTCTAAATATTAAATATGTTATACTTGATCATTAAAATTCTGCCATTTAATTTTTGAGACTAAAATATCTTCTTAGGTGTCTTTTAGCATAAAGCTCTACACAGATGTATCCCAAGAGGGCTGGGGTGTGACTGTTGGTAGGGACTTGCTTCATATGCTCAAGGCCTGGTTTCAGTCCCTACAGCCTCAAAATCCTAGGTCCGGTGCCATACACATGTAATCCTAGCACACTGGAGGTGACAGCAGGAAGATCAGAAGTTCAAAGTTGTATGTAGCAAAGTTGTGAGTTCAAGGCCAGCCTGAGATACATAAGACCCTATATTAAGAGTAAATTATTTCAAAATGATAACTACCCTAATTTTTCTTTTCTGATTTAAGATGCAGACATGTTTATGTGTGTTGCTAGGTTGCATTTTCTTTGAGTACAAAGCACAATATGTATTGCATGTGCGTAGTCTCTGATCATCACTGAGGAATTCTCAGTTTCCAGGCGTGTGTCACAGGCCGGTCCTATTCAGGATGCTCCCTGATGTGGGGAGAAGGACAACATGTCACAGTGGGACTTAAGTGTGCAGAACGATCTGTCCAAGAGTGCCTCAGCTCTGATTCGGGTGTCAGAGTCCACAAGGAAGCCTCCTTGGAAGGCTGTGATATTGTCTCTGAACTAAAGGGCAGCAGTAGGGCTGGAAAGCATTGGTCAGTGTGGTAGGAAGACCATCTAGACCAGTGGTTCTCAACCTTCCTAATGCTGCGACACTTTAATGTGGTTCCTCATGTTGTGCTGACCCCAAACCATAAAATTATTTTTGTTGCTGCTTCATAACTGTAATTTTGCTACTGCTATGAATTGTAATGCGAATATCTGATATGCAACCCTTACAAAAGAGTATGTTGACCCACAAGTTGAGAACCACTGATTTTCATGGTTGTTCAAAGGCAGATGACATACACCTTCCACAGCAGGTCTCCTGCTCAAGGAATGAGGGTCTCAGTCAGCCTCATTTGCCTTTTGTGAGACATGCTTGACCAGCTGACACTGAGAGAGTTTCTTAGCGTTTGACAGTCACTAACATAAGGTTTTCTATGAATTAATGATGTGCACCATTTACCTTTGGAAGGAGTGAAGACCATGTACATGAGAACCCTGTCAGCCAGCAGCAAACCAGCCCCACTGTGTCTGAAGTATATGCGGTAATATGCTAGAGTCCCAAGTAATATTTGGAAGAAACGCCTTGGGACAGCTGTTTTAGTGATAACATAAGCAAGGAAAAATAAAATTATTTAACTCTGCCCTCCTGCACCACGTGTATAGCCTCTGTCTCTTACCATGAGTAAAGGGCAGGAGCTAAAAGAAAAGTCTGGAGAGTTTTCATTCTGTGCTTGAAAGTGTTACCTGTGTGAGCACATGTCAGCCTCTGTTTGAATACAAGAGGAGGGCTGGGGTGTGACTCAGCAGAGTGTTTGTCTCCTAGATGCATTCCCCAGCACACATTCTTCAAAAGCGGGGTATAGTCTGCAGGCCTGTACTTCCAACACTCGGGAGGGGCAGGCTAAATCAGGATTTTGGGATCATTCTCAGCTACATAGGAAGTTCAAGGCAAGCCTAGACTACATGAGACTCTGCCTTAAAAACAAAAGCAACAGAAACCCCACAAATCCACCACGATAATTTTCAGAAAACAAAAATAATTCTTTTTAAATAAACAGAATGTACTTTGGTAGATGTAGCTTCCCAGCACTCAGGAGACAGAGACCTGAGTTTAAGACTAGTCCGTTTCTTCCTCCATCTTGACTATCCCTTTCCCTCAAGTTCTCCTCCCTACTTATCTTCTCCCCCCTCTTCCCCTTTCATCCTCCCTTCTCCCCCAACCCCCATGCTCCCAATTTTGTCAGGCGATCTTGTCTATTTTCCCTTTCTAGGTGGATCTGTATATGTTTCTCCTAGGGTTCACCTTGTTACTTATCTTCTCTAGGGTCATGGACTATAGGCTCAATGTCCTTTGTTTACAGCTAGTATCCACTTATGAGTGAGTACATACCAAGTTCATCTTTCTGGGTCTGGATTTACTCACTCGGGATGGTTTTTTCTATTTCTGTCCATTTGCATGCAAATTTCAAGGTGTCATTGTTTTTTTACCACTTAATAGTACTCTAATGTATAAATGTACCACATTTTCTTTATCCATTCTTCAGTTGAGGGACATCTAGGTTTCCAGGTTCTGTCTATTACAAATAATGCTTCTATGAACATAGTTGAACAAATGTCCTGTAGTATGATTGAGCAACCTTTGGGTATATGCCCAAGAGTGGCATTGCAGGGTCCTGAGGTAGGTTGATTCCCAGTTTCCTGGCAAACTGCCACACTGATTTCCAGAGTGATTGTGCAAGTTTTCACTCCCACCAGCAATGGATGAGCATTCCCCTTACTCCACATCCTCTCCAGCTTAAGCTGTCATTGGTGTTCTTGATCTTGGCCATTCTGACAGGTATGAGATGGTATCTCAGA
Organism: Ondatra zibethicus; assembly: GCA_004026605.1. NCBI lineage: Eukaryota > Metazoa > Chordata > Mammalia > Rodentia > Cricetidae > Ondatra > Ondatra zibethicus. The sequence continues at coordinate 93,296 of PVIU01006724.1, forward strand.
GTCGTTTTGATTTGCATTTCCCTTATGGCTAAGGATGTTGAACAAGATGAGAGCAAGGAAAGAGATATTTTGATTGAGGGAGCCATTGTGGGGCTAGCAAGAAGTTTGGCACTAGAGGAATTCCCAGGAATCCACAAGGATGACCCCAGCTAAGACCCTGAGCATCAGAGGAGAGGGTGCTCGAACTGACCTTGCCCTGTAGTCAGATTGATGAGTATCTTAAATGTCACCATAGAACCTTCATCCAGCAACTGATGGAAACAGAGGCAGAGACCCGCAGTGGAGCACTGGGCTGAGTTCCCAAAGTCCAGTTGAAGAGTGGGAGGAGTGAGAAAATGAGCAAAGAGATAAAGACCATGATGGTGACACCCACTGAAACAGTTTACTTGAGCAAATGGAAGTTCACCAGCTCCAGCCAGACAGGGAAGGAACCAGCATAGGACCAAACTAGACCTCTGAATGTGGTGTGGGTGATAGTTACATGGCTCGTTCAGACTGCAGGGCCACTGGCAGGGGCACCAATATTTAACCTTACTGCTTGTACTGGCTTTTTGGGAACTTACTCTCTTTGGATGCATATCTTGTTCAGCCTAGATATAGTAGGGAGGGCCTTGGACCTTCCCCAAAGTAATGTGCCTTACCCTCTCTGAGGAGTGGATGGGGGTGGGGTGAGGGGTAAAGTGGAGAGAATGGGAGGAGGGGAGGGAGTAGGAACTGGGATTGGTATGTAAAATGAAAAAAAGATAGTTTTCTTTTTTAAAAAAAATTAAATTTTTTTTTTTAAAAAAAGACTAGCCTGGTCTACATAGTGAGTTCCAGGTCAGCCAGAGCTACACAGTGACACCCTTCTAAAAGAAAAAAAAAAGAGTTTAGACTCACATTATTTCTGTTTTGATAACCAATTAACATTTGTGTTGACAGTGAGGATTTTAGATCTAAAATGACTCTAAGAGTCATCTGGCCTTTGAGCACCCTACTTTATCTAAGCCAGAATTTGAAGAGTGAAGGTTTTAGAGAGCACAAACTCACGGGAGTAGGCAGGATAATAGTCCCTTTTCCCAAAAGGGAACTGTGTGGATATGATGTACAGCATGTTAGATAAAGTCAGAAGGATTATGAGTTCAAAACCAGCCTGGATTCTGAAGCAAGGCCTGCCAACAAATAAATCATACACTGATGTGCACGCATGCGCACACACACACACAACACACACACTCAAAGGGTGCTCATTCAAATGATTAATTTTCCCACACTTTTTAAAATCATGAAATGTAAGTTTCTAGGTTCTGTTATTATTATGTAATCACTGAAGTTTATCAGACATTCCTCTCCCAGGAAATGTTATTCCCAAAAAGAATTTATTCTATCAGAATTCCTAAATCATATTTATTTTAGCCTTGCCAGAATATTCTAAGAGGAAAGGAAAGATAATACTTATCTTAAAACAGACATTTTAGCTGAATTTAAATTGTGAAGATTCTTTAATATTTTCATCACTATTATTGTCATTTCTGCTCTCAAACAAGAAATAGCAGTTTCTCTCCTAATTATAGAAGTTATTTTAAATTTGCAGATATTGAACTTTTAGTTTGAAGAGAGAATGAGTAACCTTTATTTTTATTAGTGCCTCAATTGGCTACACGTAACACTGCTGATTTCCCTTAATAGTCGGTGAGAACTTGAGGAATCCCTTTAAAAAATTTTATGTAGCCTCTTTTGGTTGAAAGTAGTATTTTTATAAATATTCCAAGGCATAAGCCAGTCCTCTTAATTTGCTTATGAAAATGATATGTGATGGCTATTAGATATTCACTGTGAGAAACTCACTTTTAATAAGGGGAAGGGACTGAAGAGATGGCTCAGCAGTTAAGAACACGTAGAGAACCTGAGTTCAGCTCACAACTGCCTGTAACTCCAGTTTCAGGGGCATCCAGCACCTCTGGCCTCTGCAAGCACCTGCAGAAACATGTACATACCCATACACAGACACACATATACACAATTAAAAATAATGAGAATCTTTCATAGTGGAAAACACCAGAAAGGTACATTTAACAATAAAATTTATTGGCTGCAGATGTAGTTCAGTGGTAGGCATTTGCCCAGCCTACATGGAGCTCTGGTTCAATCATCAGTGCTACAGAAAGAAGAAAAAGATGTTTCTTCATATGCTTCCTCATGTATAGCTTCAAAATGGAAACCCAGGCTTAAACCCTGATGCACCCACATATGGCGCCAACAAGGTCACATTTATCCTTTGAAAGTTTGCAGTCATCTTTTGGATTCTTGAGACTGGGTTTCTCTGTGTAACAGCCCAGGCTGTCCTGGAACTCGCTCTGTAGACCAGCCTGGCCTTGAACTCACAGAGCCTGTCTCTGCCTCTCAAGTGCTGGGATTAAAAGCATGCACCACCACCATCCAGCTGCAGTCATCTATTTTAAATAGACAGCTACTAGATATAATTGCAATTCACTCAGAACCACATCAACTAATGACTAAGCTCAGATTTAGAACTTAAAGACAATGAAATGTTTGTTAAACGAATATTCTTTATCCCACTTGAACAATATAAAAGTATGGGATTAACTTCAAAGACTAAATTTCTAACAGGATTGGAGATGAAGTTCTTTGGAATGTCATGGTAAGGAAACAGCATTAAAATACTGCATCAGGGCTGGAGAGATGGCTCATTGGCTAAGAACATTGGCTGTTCATCTAGAGGCCCAATTCCCATGGTGACTTACAACTATCTGTAACTCCAGTCCCTGAGACTCTGACCTGCCCCCTGCAGGCAGAACACCATACACAATAATTATAGCATCCTTCTATATTCCTAAGTTCACAGTGCAATACAGCAGCCCCGTACATGCTCTGCAAACACTGAGAATATATCAGTGCACTAGCAGCACGCCACATTTCAGTCTGCCATTCAGGCTCAGCACACAGGAGGCAGAGGCAGGCAGAGCTCTGAGTTTGAGACCAGTCTGGTCTACAGAGTGAGTTCCAGGACAGCCAGGGAAACACAGACTGTTTTGAAAGAACAAAACAAAAGCAAACAAACAAAAAGGACTTTATTTTGTTTTCATATTTAAGTCATATGCAGTTCTATTCCTCCAGAAGATGTTACACACTAATGAGAGCTAGGTCCGTAGATGTCATTTGTTATATCTCTTGGTTTTGTAGGTTAATTTTATGCTATTAAACTGTATTTCATCCTCCAGTTTCTCAAGATAAGAAATATACAACATTGCTGGGCGATGGTGGCATACACCTTTAATTCCCAGCACTCGGGAGGCAGAAGCAGGTGGATCTCTGAATTTGAGACCAGCCTGGTCTAGAGAGCAAGTTCTAGGACAGCTAGGGCTACACAGAGAAACCCTGTCTTGGAAATAAAAGAAGAAGAGAAGAAATATACTGTGACCAAGCTAGGAAAAGAGCAACAAAGAATCCACATTGACTTTAATCTGCACTTTCTTAGCACACTTGGTACTTAGACTACTGACCTCAGGCTGTCTGGCTTCTCTATGTACATGCATGCTGCACTTCTAGAAAGCAAGTAAATGACTAACGTCACTCATTTACATTCTAATGATAGGTTAAAGGGTAACAGAACTATGTTAATGTACATTTTGGAAGATACTCATTGTTTTATGAATATTCATATTTAAATAATTATGAAACAAGAATATAGTGTCTATGTTTTATCACTGCTTTGTTAAAGTCCTACAAGATCAAGCACAGATAATTGCAAGACTCGTCTAGGTAAAATGCCGCAACATTTTTACACTCAAGAATATATCCTGGTGCTGTGATACACAGTACTGAACAAAAGACTGAACGTAGATAATTCATCGTCAGCGCTGACAGAGTACTGGCATGTGCAGTGTGTTGTGGGCAGGAAGAAGGGGTAAGGGGATGAGCAGAGCACAGCCTGGCCCCTGTGCAGTCCAGTCACAGCTCAGCTCTTCTAGCCGAGTAGCAGGAACACACCGGGGCCTCATTTTCTCCATCTGCAATGATGGCTTGTCCCAGCTGCTCTTCACAAGTCCACCTGTGACCTGTGTTGCACATGAAGTGCAAGACACAGCCAAACTACTACTAAATGATGAAAATTGGCCAAATTTCAGACTGTTAGTACACTTTAAAAGCGTTTTCCAGCTGGCTATATGCATTTTACTTTATTTCTTCAATAATTGTAACACCTACAACCACGTAAAAAAATTAAGTTATGACAAGATATTTGTATTAACCATGAGAAAACTTTGAGATCTGGACTAAAGAAAGTTTCTAGACTTGGTTCAGCAGTTTAGTGACTTCTTGCTCTTCCAGGAGTTCAGATTCCAGCACCACAGCACCCACATGGGGCAGCTCTTAATAGCCTCTTACTCCTTAGACCAGATACAGGGGATCCAGTGCCGCCTTCTGGCCTCTGCCTGCACACATGTGGTACATAGAGAGAGAGAGAGGGAGAGTGTTTTATAGACCAGGTAAACATTTTAATTTTATCTTCAAAGGTGAGCCAGGCCTGGCATTGTAAGTTTAAAGTAGAAGTTGCTGAAATGGAAGATTTAAGTGGGTACTGACTCACAACATTTACAGGAGCCAAGATTATTTCAGAATTATTTATTTTACCATGAACCAGGAAAGCCTAAACTCAAAACTTGAAATGTTGGGATTATCAGACAAGAAGAAGCAGCTGTCATAAACTGCTCCAACGAAACATTCTGAAAAACATGGTAATTGTCAGAAAAGAAACACTTTACAAAAGAGCTGAAGACTTGGCAGCTGGAGACTGCTAGCTGAGAGGATACCCACATGAGGGGCTGAAGAGCAGGACAAAGGAGGGATCAGTGAAGTTCAAGTACACACATAAAGTCAGCTGAAAGGATGGCGCTCAATGGTAGAGCCCCTGCCTGATATGTGCAAGCGATGGGAACCCAGCACCACTAAACACAGAAGAAGAGAAGGAACCTGAGATACCTACAGGACAGAAAGGGGTAGTGTTTGCTGCTGAAATCTCAGAAGGTAGAGGAGGGGACAGGTAAAATATCTGGAAGGCAGATTCATTGAAAACTCACCAAATTCGTTAAATTCACAGAGAAATTATGCATTTAGTTACTTGAAGGTGCTTTTCTCTAATTGAAATGTATGAAGAACAGTGTAGATATGAAGGCTGCAGCCCCAGTCACTCAGACCTCTCTGAGGACCATGAGTTCCATTTAGCCTCTGACCTCCAGCTGGTGATAGCCATGCCTGCAACACACTTTGCAGTATTGTCTTGAACATCTAACATCAGTCAGCACACATTACTTACTACCCCCAGCTCTGTGCATACAGGAGAACCAAGGCTTGCACAATGCTAAAAGCAGCACAGTTCTTACTATTTTATATAATTAAGCACAGAAAGTGTGATACCTCACTCCAGGTTGCATAGCTCATAGATTCTAGAACAAACACCAAATTTTTCCCCCTTTTTTTATTGATTTTTATTAAACTCTACATTTTTCTCTGCTCCCCTCCCTGCCTCTCCCCT